>VUQH01060569.1:33943-45779 GCA_015106775.1 Etroplus canarensis | reverse complement strand
TGTTTCTGCAAAGCAATAGTAGAAAAGAGACTAGTGAAGGAGTTGTCCTCATTGCCTTAGCCTTGTGAGGGCATACCTTCAGGTACTTTATTCCCTAGTTGCTTAAATCACAGAAAACGGACTTCAGGCCTGCCTTCGTGCAAACAGTAATGAATTACAGACTACGTTTTATTACTTAGGAATTACTTCGATGAACACACTGAAATGGCTCATCCGAAAGAGATACAGTAGCCGTCCATCAGTTTTGTGAGGTGGGTGACACATTCAGCTAAAATGTTTTTTCCCTTTCCCTCAATTAACTCAACATAATGTTCTCACTTCCGCTAGAAGACGATTAAACGGAAAAACATCACAGCTTCCATTTTCTCTCTGTTGCCTTTTTTTCGACATTCAGTCACAGTGTAGGCATATTTACAGCTCAGGAGGGATTTACCCACTAGACTCTACTCACTTTGAACTGTAGACTCTGACTTTGTAAAGACGTGTAAATGTCATTGTGTGTTGTGCTGTGAGAGTAAGACATTATATAGCTTTGTAGCTCAATATAAATAATCTATAGTTACATAACACTTTAATTCCTTTTATTACCAGCATTAATACCACTCTCTTCCTAATTCACCAGAGAGTGGATCCAACTACTAAACAGAAGGTGTGTTTTGAGGAGACGGGGCATTGTGACCTTGCCTTAGGGATGATGACAAAGTGAAACTCAGTCTGTGCATGTGTGTTTGTGCGTGTGTGAGTGTGTGTGCCTGTGTTACTAATGACCAGCGCTTAAGGGGGAGATGAGGGGAGATGGGCCATGCAGGAGGGCAGAGGGGGCACTGAAATGATTCCATCGATCATCCTCGATCACCTAAACAATCTCACCCAGCCCATTCATCTCTCTGTATGTGTGCCTCCTTTGCGCTTGCTGTCTCTCATATTGACACACATTGTGACTCTCACCTTTTGTCTGTCTAACCTTTTTCTCTGTGTGTATACACATGTGTGCTTTTCAGACTGATGCTGCAGTGATGGCACTGGCCAAATGCCAGCTATTCCACACAGTTCCATTAGCATTGCGAAGGCTGGCCGTAGATTGCTATTGATTGACTATGGCCTCTATTCATTGGCTATTCAGCTAGAAGCACACAAACGCACTCACCGAGAGACTTGTGCACAAGAAAAGATCTAGAGAATGTAAAAGCAGACACAGACTTGTGTTTGTGAGGAATTGTTTGGGTTTGCGTTTATTTATTTAACTTCTGTAGTCAAATAGATGAAACACAAGTGAAATGTTTCATTGCTGCCTTTTCAAAATAATCTTGTGTTATACTAAGTAGTGGCTGTTGCTTTAGAGAAATGGAAAAAAAATCGTAGTGATTTTACTTGTTTTTGTTAAACAGGCCTGTGTGCGATGCATGTGGCTGTTGGCTTTGACAGGGACTTGAGGACGCAGAGCTTGTCGATGGTTGAGCTTTGGATTTTAAACAAATCAATGCCAAGTGACTGGACCCCGCAGCAACTTCTTAATGAGAACCACTCCTCAGAGATCTTCATACTCCCTGCATCCCCGCTTCTTTCTCTGTGTCTGTTCTTTTTCACCCGCTGCTTTGTCTCTATAGCTCACACTGCTTTTATTTTCCATTGCTTTCACCCATTATCGCACCTTTTGCCCCTTGCCCACTAGGGAAGATGCTTATATGCACACACACGTACTCCAAAAATTCAATGTTTGTATACCTCTGCTGTATTTTCCTGATATTTACACTCTTATATGTTCTGAGATAGCTCAGTGTCAGACCCTTCAGTAGCAGTGGCTCAGAAAACCTTGCTTCTACATCCAATCACGGTGCATCTTTACTATAAAAAAATCTAATCACCAGTGTCAGGAGATTGTAGACAACCTGTCACTTAATAATGCACATACTATTGCTATTACTTACTATTTGCAGAAAAAAAAATGTGCAGTACCTCCAGGTGTGTAAATCCTCCGACAGCTGCATCTATTGTTTACAGCGTATGTGTGTGCATGCGCATGTATGTCTGTGTCTATGTGTGTGTGAACACGTTGAGGGGATTAGGAATGTAATGCAGGATTATCCAGCAGGTAGACTTCCCACTTCTTCTGCTGAGGAGGAAATGGAGAGGGATAGAGGATGGGGAGAAAGAGATGGATGGACAGAGAGCAGCAAGGGAAGAAAGTAAGGAAGTTGAGGGAGGAAGAGAATAAGGCAAGTCCACGGCAATTGTGTTGAATAATTTTACATGCAAGAAATTAAAGATAAACATTTACATAACAGATAATGGAAAGGGTGTTAAGAAATCCTCTTTCAGGGTCATTCACTTAATAAGAATGACAAAAAATATACATATATTCATGGAAATGTAAACTCCAGACCTTTAGTAATTTGTTCTACAAGCACATAGTATCTCCACTTATCTGTTCTCTTACTCTAGGAAGCTGCAAATGATATAAGAGCTCTAGTGGTTTTATATTGTGCAAGCAAGTCATTCATGCATGTCAGGGCTAGGTCTTTAATGATTTATAGGCAAGGCATATTTTTTTATACTGTGACACGTTGGAAGCCCATGCAGTCTCTGAAGAACTGCTGTAGCAGTGTGTAAGAAGAGGAACGAGGAGGTGGGGGACAGTGTACATTCCAGGTGAGTTTTCTGATGGGAATGGGAATGGGAGTAAATCATTCCTCCACCATGTGTATTTGTATATTAGTATCAGCAAATCTCCCTTTGCTCTTTTTGTTAGGGCTCTTAACAGTGTTAACTGCACATCACTGTTGGAACATAACAGCACAAACATAATGAGACTTGAGTCATTGCCATTGCACTGTTCAAAGTGGTTTTTATTTAGAGCTGCATACTGCTTCAAGGTCCCCACTACCTTTGCTCATCAACAATTGCCAAGTATTAAATAAAACATGAGCCGTACAAGCAATATGAGCAATGTTCGCTGCTTAAAGTCCACATGGGGCAATAGAGGCAATTTCCCACATGCACACATACACACACACACACACACACAGAGCATCTGTGGGTCTGGATCTGTAGCTTTTTGTAATTGTTTTGGACTAATCCTAGTTTTAATATGTCTCACACAGCAGGGAGGCCTTCACGTCTAATAGACACCACGGATTTGTTAAATCACATCTGCCTGCAAATGTGTGTTTAGGAACAAAAGAGAAAGTGAAGGCGTTTGAATATATACGAGCTCCACTTTGATGGCAGTTTGTTTTGGAATCTGTGCGTATGTAATTTAATGAATTTTAAACAACTATAGGAGTACATAAAAACAAAAAGACACAGAGACACAGAGAGCATCTGTGTGTATAGACACAATGCTCACACATAGATGATGGATACACACGCACACATCCAGCAAGTGAACCCTTGGCAGTACTTCTCCAGTCTGTTTGAAGTAGCGTCTCACGGGAGGCAATAGGACTGTGGCAGTGTTTCACCCACTCAAACACACACTGGCTCGCAGGGAAAGAGGGATTGCAAAGAGAAAAGGCAGACAGAGGAGACAGTAGGAGGAGTGTTTCTTCTCAAACACACTCCACCTCATCTCATCCTTTTCTCTGGGTCTCTCACCGCTCTGAGAACAGGTTGAGGTTGTTTACCGCTATACTTTTTTTTCTTTTCCCTTCCCACCGGTGCCCATTCGCTCATATCTCGCTCTATCATACTCACGCCGGCTGGGTGAGATTGAAACAGCGCACTGGGGGATGCAGCAAGGATATTACCCAGGCTGCATCAGCATCAGACGGGAGACTTGTCGTTTCATTTTGTGGCAGTCTCAATTAGAATAGCTGGACGGAAGGAGATGACTTCGGCCTCCGGAGCTGAACACAGACACCAAAGCTTCCTGATAAAAGCCACCCCTCAAGAATATTTTAAAACTCAGCTAGGGCTCTGTGACTGAGAAGCACTTCTCTCTGTCTCTGTTGTAAGCTGCGTGACCTGATCAAGGCCGCACAAATTTAAAGCACCACTTGCCAATTTTCGGGGCCTGTAACCTCATCTTTGAGAACAAACAAGCAATACAAGCAAATATGGCACGGAATAAATAAAGTAGGAAGTCAAAACATGCCACATGAGTGATGGCTGAGTGAAACATATCAAAGGTTTTTCTTTTTTTTTCTTTCCAAGATTGACTTTAAAAGCAGCTCATTTGAATGTTTTTGTTTTCCAGCATCAGCCAGCAGGCAGCCCACGAATACCGCTTGTTTTCTTAAGACAATGAATACATATGCGTAAAAAAATTACAATTGCACAAAGCAATCCCATTTAAAGACAGTGCTGCAATGCTGCCAATCTGCAAAGCTATTATTTTGTTCCTTGTTCTGCTGTTTTTGGCTGTTGTTTTCCATACAGTCCTGCTAAACCTTGTCATTTTCCAATGCCTCCCATATATAAGAGCAGGTACTGTGTGAGGACAAGGTGCTGCATCCAGCCACATCTCTTATTTTTCTGTCATCCTTCTCTTTCTTACTCATTTCTCCAGATCTCCCCCTGGTGTCCCTTGGCACAGCAACAAAAGCAGCTAATGGAGAAGGAATGTACCTACACACAGACACAGATGGAGAGATATAGAAAGAGAGAGAGAGAGAGAGAGGGTGAGGGACAAAGACAAAGAGGCACATAGGCAAAAGAGAGAGGGAGAGAGCCATGTAGAAACAGAAGGATAGAAACAGGCAGGGAGGCACAATGTTGTATGGTGCAGCGGAAAAGAAAGTAAAAAGCTCTTAGTCATGTTGCCAATGTAACACCCTTGTTCCATGTGTTTCCACAGCTTCTACGCCAAGTTGTGAAGTAGTAGAGACTGTGCACTATTTTTTTTACCACGCACACACATGCTCGTGTGTAGTTGTGGGTATGTAAAACTGCAACTAACTAATGTAGAACTTACTTAATCTGAAAAAGCAAATCACAGTTTCTCATGTTCTTTTTAAATTTGTTGTCCAACTAAGAGTTCAGAAACAAACACAATTCAATGAATAAAGTCATTTTGTTTTTTGTTGGGTTCTTGCATGTACTCTTCTCCAGTAATGAATTGAAGTGTACTCTTCTCACAAGTATCTGTGCAGGATGCAGATATAAAAAGCAACAATAAATGGCCAAACAGATTATAATGCCATACTAATAAGAACTCGAAGGGCACTCAGACAGCGCATCCATCTTTGCAGTTTCCAGAAAATCAGTTTGATATTTTTTTGCTTAATCTTGCTGACAAACAGACAAATATTTATTCCTCTGCCTTGGCTTTTTGCTTGGCGGAGGATAAATTGTGTGTGTGCTTCAGTACAAATATCTACATTCTTAGCTACATGCAAACACAAATGCTGTCAGTAAAAGGGATGGCTAACTGAGAGTGTCATAAGAAACCCACTGTGCTTAACCAACTAATATATAAACTTTGACAAAGTTTATTGCTCACTCAAGCTTTTCTATAACGTCCTATAATTTTAAATTTTTTTAGAAATCTCTAGTATTTAGGAATTTCAGGATTTTTTTTCTATTATCGAACTTAGCATTTCAGCTCTAAAGCAGTCTATTAAAGACATATAAAAAAGAGTACACCCTTTTTCGGTTTTAAAGTTTTACTTATCAGGTCATGATAAGAAAAATAAGCTGAATTGCAGAAGCAGTGTGTGAAAAATGAAATACACCCTTATTGTTTGAAGAGGAATTAAGGGGTAAGTAGTAACCAGGTATTTCTAATCAAATGTACCTAATTGATCAAAATTTTGTAGTTTGCTGGTCTGGAGAATTTAGGTGCCAAGGAGTAAAAGACATTAGCAATGATCTTGGAGAAGCAAATTTTGCTGCCCATCAATCTTGGAAGTGTTATAAGTCAATTTCCAAACAACTTGAATTCCATCACTCTGCAGTGAGATAGATTATTTGTAAGTGGAAAACTCAAGAAAGTTGCCAATCATCCCAGAAGATTTCCCCCTCTCAGACTCCACAGGCCTCAGTTAGCATGTAAAATGTTAAAAGACTGAACAGGCACGGCTTGTTTGGAAGGGTTGCCAGGAGAATGTCTCATCTCTCTAAAAAGAATGTCGCATCAACTTGCAGCATTGAATCTGAACAAATCCCAAAATTTCTGGAACAATGTTCTTTGGACGGATGAGACCAAGGTGGAGATATTTGGCCATTATGCAGAGCACCACATTTGGTGGAAAGCAAACACATCAAATCAGCATAAACACCTCATGCCAACTGTCAAGCACAGGGCTGATGATTTGGGCTTGTTTTGCAGCCACAGGGCCTGGGTAACTTGCAGTCATTGAGTTGACCATGAACTCTTTTGTATACTGAAGTATTCTAGAGTGAAATGTGAGGCCATGTGTCTGACACCTAAAGCTTGTCCAAAACTGGATCATGCCCAGCACACCAGCAAATCTACAACAGAATGGCTGAAAAAGAAAAGAATCAAGGTGTGCCAATGGCCAGCTGAAATGCTGTGGCAGCTTATAAGAGTTGTTAATGAAGGCCCTGGCTTCAGCATTTTGGCTTCATTTTTGTTAAATAAATAATGACACAGGGGAATCTGTTGTCTGTTGTTTTATGCCTGTGGTCGGATTCAAATAATTTTAGAACCTTCTCAGGAGCAGATAATATTTTATTGTGTCCTGATACATAAAACCATAGAACTGAAAGAGGGTATACTTTTATTTTTACATGAATTAAAGTATTTATATTTCTCAGTATCACAGCATTGCAGATTTTTTTTAATTTCATTTTCTTTCTGTGTCTGTAACTATACTAAATCCACTGTTTGACATCAAATAGAAATTCATATGTTGTGAATTACAGGATGAAATTGTGTAGGTGTTTTTTTTATGTTGTACTATACATTGTACTAAAACTACTATATAAGTGTGCTTTCAAAGTGTATTTCAGGTTTTCTTCCTCTTTTCCTGACATTTCCTTTACTTTCTCTCTTCCATCCTTGATTTTGTTGCCATCTCTTTACTCCTGCCCTTCACCTTCTCTCCTCCTTTCCTTCATCCTCTCACTCATCCTCTAGTTCTTGAGGCTATTTTTTTTTCATCTCCACTTAGCTTTTAGTGCTCTTCTGTGCCCCACTCCAGGGGAATCCACCTCTTTCCAGACACAGCCTTATTTTAGCAGCACAAGCTGGTCCTCAGAGAGCACTGTCAGACCTCATACATGATGCCGTCTGCCCCTCTGTGCATCCTTTTGTGTGTGTGTGTGTGTGTGTGTGTGTGTGTGTGTTTCTGTACTTGCATATATGTGCCCATTTTCTGATATTTCAAAACTGATGGGACAAGCAGTGTCAACGACAAAACATGGCCATGTGATGTCTTGGAATTCTTTCTTTCTTTCTTTCTTTCTTTCTTTCTTTCTTTCTTTCTTGGTGTGGTGCAGTCAAAGCTACAGGTGAATTATTAATGAGAGAGGGAATTGTCGTTCTACTTCAGATCTCCCACCGCTTCTTACAAGAAAAGTCTCGGAAGGAAGGAAGGCAAGCATGAAATACCAAACATTCGTAGGCTTCTGTGAAATTCAGGAGCCATGAAGGAATTTCAGATTTCTGAAGTTTGCAAACTTCTCTGTATGCATGAGCATGGGTTTGTGTTCCCATCACACTCTACCGGAGAAAAAAAAACTAATCAGCTATTGTCCTTCCATTCATCTCCCCCCCTCTCCCTTACCTCATTTGGACTCCTTAGATCAGCAGGTGAAGCACCATTCATCCAGCTTTGCTCTTTCTTGTTTGGCGTAATGAACACAAGCAGAAGAGACAAAACATTTTAGAAGCATCACTGTAGGCCAAATGTTTTATTATGTCAGATTTACAAATTCCTCACACCCGAGTTGGAGGAAAAACTGACCTACATAGCTACAGACCAGGAAAAAAAACATCAGTGGCCCAATTCTCCACTCCTCTCCTCCACTCCACTCCACTCCACTCCACTCCCTCATTCTCTCTATCTCTGCTGCTCCCTCTGTAGCTGCTCTCTTTCTCTCTCATTTCGTCACCCTCGTTTATCTCTATCCTTTCCCCAACAGCGGCTTGGCGAGTTATCACCCCTCATTCCGATGAGAGGAATGGCGTGTATGCTGGGTTTTTTTGTTTTGTCTGTGTGGGTGTGTGTGGGTGTGTGTGTGGGTGTCTGTCTGTCTGTCTGTTGTCTGTATGTATGTATGTATGTATGTTGTTTGTGCCTTCTCAGGTGTGTGCATCCTATGTGCATGTGTGTGTTGTACAGTCAGTGTTGCTAAAATGGTATGGTCGACAGAGGGGGGGTGGTTAGGTGATCCAACCAACCTGCTACTAGGTAAACACCATCTGTTCACACAAAATCTCCCCCCTCCGACACCATGACTAGAATAGAGTGATCCAATTGCACCTCTCCTCACGCACTTCTACCATGCCAGGTTCACACCAAGGTGTGTAGGTGTTGTGTATGTGTGACAGTGATCATGATAGATGACAGAATTGTTCGATTTTTGGTTTTGGATCTTGCTTCATGAAACACACAGGAAACATATTTCTTCCTATGTATCTATATATACATACATATGTATATGCGTGTGTACGTGCGTGTGTGTTTGTGTGTGTGTGTGTGTGTGTGTGTGCTGTCAGACTCTTGCAGTTGTCTTCTCTCCATCTCAGTCGGCAGTACAATTGAGTCAAATCAATCAATTCAGGTTTCTTGGGCAGACCAGTGGTGTGGCAAGAAATTGACCTTTGATTTCAGTGTGTGGTTCTCTGTGTGCGCATGCATCAGCCTGTGTGTTTGTACACAAAGCAGAGCAAAGCACTTAAAGCTAAGTCGCTATCTGCCTCGTAGCTGATGTGCCCATCCATTGTGGCGGTGCCCACAGCTAGCCACTAAGGCTCTAACCCAGACACACAGAAATGCAGAGACACATACAGCTTTTCATCCTCAGCTATAGCAGATATGACAAGTACACGGACTGTGGACACAGCATTAGCACGGCTCTGTGCTTTTTTTTAGCTTTTAAGTTAAACAGCATGCCATTGCAAGCTTTCCATTTTCACCCGACTGGGTATTGAGTGTATTGAGTGAGTGAGTTAGCCTGGGTTAAGTGGCTGTGCTTAAGGGCACAACAGCACTGCTGAGATCACTGGCTGCTCCCATACAGCTTTGGAACGAGCCCTGCGAAACAAGATAAAGGGCTCATGAAAACACACACACACATCGTAGCTGTGTAACTGACAAGAGACACACACTAAAACGAGTGTGCACGGACAGTGTGCAGTTTGATTTTCTGTCATCCCTTTGTTTTTGCTAGATTGTCAATTCATATTTATCTCATTTCCTCTCCTTTTCACCCATACTTTCATTTATAGATTTCAGACCCTTCACACACACACACACACACACACACACACACACACACACACACACACACGGACTCCCAGTGCCAGATGTGGGCTGACGCTCCCCATCTATCCAGAAGGTGGGGGTTTAATAGAGATTTATAATGATTATCTGGAGACTGAGGGAGAATATATTGTTGCTGCTTAAAACTCTACTGATAGAGGGTATGGAAAAGAAAGAAAGGGAGTTCAGAGTATAATATGCTGGGAAGGTACTGACAGCAAACTGCAAATGCAAGCATCCTCAGCATGCGTGTGTGCTGCAGGCTAGGTCACATAAACAAAGCCAAAAATCTGAGGGGCCAAAGCTGCTGGGGCTATCACCTGAGGGCACTGTATTGAAAAGAAATCCATGGTATGTGTATGTGTGCTCTTTTATATGTGCTGTTGAGTGTGTGCTTTACCAAGATTACCCATGACTTACTTACACTGTGTAGCCTCTATAATATCATCATAACACACCGTGACTCCTCTACTCCTGGACCCTGTGTGCTCTTCAGAGTTTTTTCCGTGGAGAATTTCTTGGCCGACTCCAGCCTTCCACTCCTCCGCTGTTGTCTGTCTGTCCTCATCCCGTTGTTTTGCAGTAAAACAGCTCATAATTATTGTCTTAGCATCCTTCATGTATAATTTATCAGCCGTTTAAACGCGGAGGTGCATGCAATTAAATCTAGAGGGAGCTTCTGTCTTTCCAAATCTCCCCTTCTTCTCTCGCTTTTAAAATTTCCCCCCACTCTCCCTCTCACATGAGCTTTCAGTCATGTCTTTTCTTCTCTGTGTTATTCATTTACTCTGGGCTCTTGTTTATTCCGCTTCTTCCTGTCTCTTTCACTCAGTTTTTAAGTCCATTCTTCCTACCCGCTTCTGCTCTCTTACCTTAATATCTAAATATGTGATGAAAATTGGATAAAACATGCAGAGGTGTTCTTGTCCTTTCTCTCTTTGTATCTGTTGTCTTTTCATCCTTCACTCTTTTGCTCCCTTATTCCCTCTCTCCCAAAGAAAAAGAAGAGAAGAGAAGAGGCGCAGAGTAATTGGATTCCCCCTAATAGCGAGGGTAATGTTGACAGTACATAAATCCTGCCACTGAAATAGCGCCTCGTTTATCTTCTGATTTTGTCTCATTGTTTTTCGGCGCCTGTTTCCCACCCTCATCTTCCTCCCCCTTCAACCCCTGTATATTTTCCCCTTCCATCCTTCCTTCTTTACCCCTCCCTTCCTACAATTCCCCCAGGGTCTCATCAGGTAGCCTTGATTGTCTAGATGGGCCCCGTATGGGACAATGCGTCTCTACATAAATTGGTCGACACGGTTTGGTTGCTGCCAAGCAGATATTGGAGGGAACAAGGCGGGGAGGAACATAAGCTTGAGATGCAGATAAAAGGGAACATGCACGTTGCATCGGATATGTGGCGCAACATAAGGCTCACAGGAAACAATGAGGGATGCACTTGACTCCATTCTATGCAAATAAAATCTGTTCTTTCTCTCACCCAGCATATTTTGCCTCAGTGCCTTCATCTGGTTTCAAGGATGGTGATACTTCAGGAGGACCTTAAATAACATTCAGTGTCAGATCTGTAGGTTCCTGTGCCTGTGAAACAACCACTCATTTGATAACGTGTGCAAATCAGCTCTGTTGCAATTTTCATGCAAATTATAAATTGGCACTGTAGAGATTTCATATCACACTTCTCACAAGAGACAAATTTAACAGGGCTATTCAGAATATGTGCAGCAGAGGTTCGGATATCCAGATTTTTAGTTACTAAAGAGGGTAAAAGCCAAAAGAAACAGGATCCTTTTCCATTAGTAGCTTAATGCCATCTTTTTATTAGAGCTTTTCCAAACTTATAAACATCCAAAATACAAAATCCACATCTGTAATCTGGGCTTTCTGTCATAAATGTCTCCAAGTTTAGTTCTTAGCTAGATTCAGACTTCAAGAAGATACGGCTATTTGCACAGAATGAGTAGTACCTGCCACTGGTAAAAAGTATTTAAGTACATTTATTCAAGTACTTTAGCCTGAATTATAGGTTTTGGGAATTCACATTCATGTCTCCATTCCAATACCAGGACAAAGTACCATAACATGACAGAAACAGTAACTTTTCATAGATACAGTTTCATACTTTATACTTTTTTAATACTCTACTTAAATAATTTATGTTTAGCTTTTAAGAATATGAAATGCACTATAAAGTGGCACAAATATGTGTACACATTGTTTTAAAACAAAAGAATGAATAAACCGCAATGAAAGCAGTAGCAGGCAGAAAGTTAAGTGGCCCTGTAGTGTAGTGGTTTACACATTTGCTGTACAAGTGAAATGTCCCTGGGTTACGTCAGAAAGGGCATCTGGCGTAAAACCTCAACAAAATTACCAACTTCGGCTAATCCACTGTGGCGACCCCTTGGGGAAAATACAAGGGAGCAGCCGAAGGTAAA
>VUQH01060569.1:5849-33923 GCA_015106775.1 Etroplus canarensis | reverse complement strand
GGGTTAAACAAAGAGGAAAAAAAAAAAAAAAAAAAAAAGGGAGAAGGGGAAAAAAAAAAAAAAAAAAAAAAAAGAAAAAGCAGGCTAAAAGTTAACTCAGGATGTAATGGTAAAAAATTAAGAGATACAAATATTATGAAGTCTATGTATCAAACAACCTCATCAGTAATCAATCAAAAGTGTAATAGTAGGTTGTATTTGGGGCCCATTGTGCACACACCACAAACATCCTTTCTTTCATCCTCCTTCATGATCCATTTTGTTGACACAGAGGTCCAGGTCAGGTCAGCTAATCAATTACCTGTGTGGCATTTGAATTGTTTGCTCTGTCTATAGGCTTCCTGTGTACTTACTCCTCTGATCTCTTCTCTTGCGTGCATAGAGTCACTGACAAGGGAGGGAACTTGCTATAGAAGGGCATATGGTGGGAACACTATAGGTTAAATAGTGTGTGTTGCACATTCTGAATGTTGCAGCAACATCAAGGTCAAGTCATGCTCTTTCATTCTTTGTTCCCTGCTTGTGATGTGTTTGCTCCTTTCATGTATGCTATGCTTGAAAGAAGTGAGATGAGAAGACATTATAGAAGTATATAAGAACTAGATTATGTGTATAATAGTCCATTTTGAATCAGACTTCAAAGCACCTTCAAATTCAAAAATCTTGTATTATTTGTTGCTTCCCTGGGTGGTCTGAAGCTGCTCTTAACACACCACGCACTCATTTAATTGGATTGTCAATCTGGGGGAGCACACTTCCTCCTCTGTTTAACACTCACATAATAACCTGCCGCAGCCCTCAGGCGCTGTTACCTTAACCACACATCATAATCATATAATAATCGGATTTTATCTGTCGCCAAGCCAAATCATGGGCTAGATGCAAACGATATGAGGTAAGTGGACGAATCTAAAGTAAATGATACTAGATACACATGGGAAAAGAGGAAGACATTTGGTCTTGTGGGACCCCCCCCCCCCCCACACACACACACACACACACACTCACAATGAGCTATGACATCTTTCTACAACCAATCGATAGGTCGTATTTCTTATTACACTCTGCCACTCACCTGGTCCAGTTCATGCTTGTGCACACAAGCAACACAAACATACCTACAGTTGCTATTGAACTAGAGCTCCTTTTTAGCCCCTTTAGTAGGTGAGCCACCATACCTTCCTCTCTTTTTTCCAGTCATCCTTTAATTCCTACAATCTCATCTTCTCTTCACCTCTGCTCCACCTCCACATTTCAAGCGCAATCGCAGCCACATTTTTGTCACTCGGCCTATTTTTCATGCCATTTTTATTCAACCTTCTCAAATCCTTGTGTCCAGTTTGCCCTCCTTCTCCTCTGTCTTCACACCTCCTCCTCCACTTTTCTTGCTTCTCTCCTCTCAGTTTCCAGTTTGCTGCTCTTCTCTTCATCAGTCAGTCAGCCTGTGGTCTGACAAAGATGCATGGTCTGATGAAGGCTGCCAGGCTGTCAGCACATATCTATTCACCAACATAAACATGCACACAATTAACATACAGCAGAGGGCAAGAAAAACAGGGGGAGAATGAGGAGAAAACAAAGTGTTGACTGCATCCATATTACGGAGTTCTTTGTTTTTATTTTTTTCTAAACATGTCTTGCAGGCCTGTTTTCAAACTGAAAAAAATGCTGATTCACACTCTGTATTCTCTATACAATATAACTGGAGAAATGTGTGAGATAAACAAACTTTAAGGGTATTGTTAGTGTGCCAAATTTCATTGCATGTGTTTCCTAGCCTGCTGTTTTTTTCAAATCCACCTTATATAACAATTATTGCTAGTTGCCTATGTAAATAAATGTCACCTGTCTATTGCTCTTGACTGTGACATTTTTGCTGGTTTTCCTACCTTTTGCTATATTTGACCTGTGTGGTATACAGACTAGTATTTAGTTCCTATTTCTTAAATTGGCACTTGGCTCTTGAAAAGTAATAGACTTAGCTGCTCGATGAGGTGGCTTTGATGGGAATTTTGCCTTCACACATCATGATATCAAAGAAAATATAATTTCTCTTTAGTGAAATGGGTCTGATTCAGTCTCCTCTCTTGTAGCGCAGAGTAAACAGACACAGCAGGCCTTTGGTTTGGCATACTGATGTCCTGTGGGAGTTGGTCTATGAGCAAAGATGAAAATATGCACAGTTTGAATCCAAGGAAAGACATCCTCAACCATGCTACTTTTTCCTCCAGCAGTCTGCGTCTTCCAGCACCCTGTTTTCATCCCCTGTTCCCTTGTTAGCCTGTGTTCACCGTCTCCAGGGTTTTCAGAGGAAAGAGTGGGTGATCGGTACAGGGACCTTCAGCGTGTGTGGATGGATGCGTGCGGCTGTGTGTGTAAATATGTGCATGCTTGAAGTGAGATAATGCGATGGAAAGCCAAAAGAATTGATGTGCAGCAGTTGCATCTGGCAGATCCACCAGCAGGGACAAGGGTACAAAGCCAATTCAGCCCTCCAAGTGCAGCACAAACTGCCATAGATTTCATTCTTGGAATGCAGAATTTGGAGATTTATAGAATTGGGAAGAAGAAAAAGAAGAACAGAAAGTGCTGGCCTTACAGGAGTCAATCTGTTCCCCACTCTATTGTTGGTTTGAAAAAAAAATCCTCACAAAAAGCGGGCTCAGCTTTAGACTCGGCCCTCTTCTCTTCTGCTAGCGCTTTCTGTTATGGATGTAATCGTTAATCCACTACCACAAGTGCCATCAAACCCCTTCTGGTGCTTTCACTACTTCTATACATGCATACGCGCTTCTGGCACCACTTCCCTTTTCTCTGGTCTGTATACAACTATCCAACAGTTGACCCCTTTGCCACTACATTTGTTTTTTTCACAAGTAGTCATATGCTTGAATTTCTAAGTCAGACTGGCAGGAAAGGAAACTTGTCGTTGCATAGCATGTGTCAAACAGACAACATGAAAAGTTACCCTGATTTCCTGTGCAACACTCAACAAAAACAGTGGAAAAAACCCTCCACATTTCCAGCCAAAAGAAACTTTCAGAAAAGCATTTGTTAAATGGATCATCAGTAAATGAGGCGCTGCCTGTTAAATGAAGAATCGAATAATGTGCAGTTAACGATAAACAGAACCTCATCATCAGCCCAGTCTAATGATAGTCTAATTGAATTTTTTCATGGCAAAGAATTAGAACGATCATTTTGACAGTGTGAGCCACAGGCTATGATGCAGCTCTGAATTGTCGATAAAAATAGGGAGCCATTTGGATCTGTCATTTCCTGGGTGTTTTTCTTCGGCACTATAATTTAGTGATTGTTGTTTTAGGATCTACTGTAACCCATATTGTTGCTTCAAACCTACAGTAACATTTTTATATGTTCTGCTCCAGTAAAGAACTGATTAAATTGTTATATTCTCTAACAAATTTTACCCCATACAGAGATTAAGTTTTCACTGCAGAGGATGTATATAAAGCTATTTAATGGATTGTATTTTCCCATCCTCTTAGAGTTGTTGTATGCTCCAGAGCCTGCCAGCAAGGGTGCCCCCAGTTGTGACCCAACCAAGACTGCCTCTGTATGAGGGCAAAACGTGCAAGATGGGGGTTGTAGTGCAGCTAGATAGATGGAAGCCAGGGGCCTCCAGGCAAAGAAGAGCCCTGTGACATTGAGGGGCACAAGTGGCTGCAGAGCTGACAAGATGAGAAGTGATATGCCCTCACTATTCCTGTCAGTCATGCCACCTCATTAGAGACAGAAAGCGAGAGAGGGTTTTCAGAGAAAGATAGCAAGACAGGGATTCTATATGTGGTATTTATGTTAGCAATAAATACGTTTTCAGTCAAATTACATTCATAGGAAGGCTCCACTGCCATCAAAGAACATTGTTGAATAAGCATACTGTATGCTTGTCACGTGAGCATTGCAATGAAGTGTTGCGGCAGAAGCAAGTAGCAAGGATTTGGTGCACATGTTGGAAGTGAAACATAGAGGATGGGCTGGTGGGGGGAAAGATAAGGGGAAGGCATGAAATATTAACCCCTGGCTAAACACCCAAGACCAGCCGTCTGTGAAATCCCACTGTGGACAACACTAATACATGCATTCACAGGGGAAAAGATAGGGCCTTGTTGCACCGCCAGATGGGAAGTGCGCATTAAGGAGCTCTCTCGTGTATTCATACACCCATAATAGGATCTATAAGACAAAAATCCCAACAGTCATTTCAGTAACGCAGACGGAACAATACTTCAGAATTCAGAACCACGTGCATGGACGTAGACATACATACTCGCTCTCTCACACACAGACACAACATCCTTTGCCTCTGAAGCTAAATAGTTGATTGATGGTCTAAGCTGTGAAGAAATGCTCTCCTTTATGTCTCTAAAGGTTTGTAATTGCTGCAGTGAAAGGATGCTCACTCGCCTGGAATATTGATCCTAATGGGATTACTATCCTGCACCAGAGAGAGGGTGATGGAGAGAAGGAGGTGGAGAATGGGAGAGAGATGAGGAGGGGTCCGGGCAGAGAGGTGAACAAGAAGACATGGGGAGAAGCCGAGTATGACCTTGCTTTTTTCCATTGATCTTTTTTTTCCACCACAATCCCTTAGTAACGACTTCCGTACAGGAATGATTATGCATCACTTTGGAAACCAGAGATGGGGATAGAAACGTGGGGAGGGGGGTGGTTCTCAAGGGAAAGATCATGAAGGGGTAATGCAGCCCTCCTCTCTCCTAGTCCTTTGGGACAGTTGTTGTTGTTGCGCATTTTCCACAGTGGCATGGACGCTGCTTATGTCCCTATAACTGCAAACAAAAGTGGGTTCAAGCAGAATGTGGAAGAGGTAAGTTGGAGGATTGTTTTCAAAGAAAGTAGTAAGACTTATATAACTGCTGAGCCGGAGGTGTAACAGAAGCTGAAATAGAGAACAGCCATATGCTCTTGGTGACCATATTGTAATTCTGGGAAAAGCACAGCTCACTGCCTCTGCTGATTATTTCCATCACTGTTCTGATTTCACCCCGCCCTCCTCATCTCTCCGAATTAATCAGCGTGGAGGGCCATCAGCCTGTCTGTCATTCTGTCCATCCATCCGCCTGCCTGTGTGACTGCAGTAACCCCAGATGGGAGGCATGGCCATCAGTGTGGGGCCAGACTGTCCTCTGCAGCTAATTGAAACATTATGATGAGAAAGAGTCACGGAATCTGCATATGTGTGTGCCTCAGCCCTTCTGTGTGTGTTTGTAGGGGTACGTGTGTCAGTCAGTTTCAGACTGACCATAATGTTGGTCATCTGCCTGTGTTGTGACTAACTCCGGGCTCATTCCATGCTGCTGAGCTTGAGCACATAGTGGCACTCACACAAAAGTCACCTTAGTGAATAATTATCAGAAAACCATTATGTCCGCTCTGTGCCTCTTGATGTTCCTCTGTGGGAGTGTATCTTTTCATAGAGCAATGTGTGTATGTGTGACTCATTGTTTGGCTGGCTTTGAAAGTTTGTTTTTCCCCAGTGGGGGGTTTCAGGGAGAAATGACTTTGCTTAGAGTTCGAAGGGAAGAAAGAGGTAAGGATTATCCAGACGAAGATGTGTTGGGTGGGTGGGTGGAGGGCTGGGAAACAACGACAGGCTCAGCAACAAACTGTAGTCGAGACAATAATAATCAACTGCAAACTGACTAAAAGAACATCGAATATTGCCTAACCCACCTGGTGAAAACTGTCTAACTACACACACACTTACACAGACACAGACACACACACATACACATAGCTCTCTCCACCTGCCTGTGGGGTGATTGTGAAAATGAGTTTTCAATACCTTCAAAGGCTTGTAATGCAGGCAGCAATTTCATTTTGACAGACACACTTCTAAAGGTTCAGGGTTTTTTCTGCAACACAAAGGAAACTACCAGTGTGTGTGTGTGTGTGTGTGTGTGTGCCTGCATGCATCTGCGTGTGTGCATGTGGACGCAGTAGTGATCAGACACCCACAGTGCCGTCTCAGCCTTTAAGAACTGCAGGAGACTTGTAGAGGACAAAAAACAGCATGAAAGGAGATAGAAAAAAGGAGGAAGGAGAGGATGGGCAGTGTCAGGTTCACTTTCCAACTGTGTATTTGCATTACTTTGCGAAACTACACTTTTTGACAAGGAGATCTTTGCGGGATGATTATCAGAGCGTTGGCATAAATCCTGCTGCTTTAAAATTGCTATTCAACACGATAAACAAACAGGTTTGGAATTTGAATTACAACAGGTTAGGGGTCAAGTTTTAAATAGGTTCACAACATTGTTTATACAAATTGGCAGCAGTCAGATTAACCCGTTAGATGGATAGCTTATCAACTGTGTGTCAACTTGCACATTTTTTTAGACGACATTTAAATCACTGCTAACATGGGCAGGTGTGGTCTTAGTTCGCACAAAGCTACGCACATGTTGGTAACACACCTGTTTATTCACAAAAGAATACGGTGAAGCTCCAGTTGTGTTGAATCCATGTAGTGGAAAAGTTATATGACCTAAAAGTAAAGTAGGGATTTTTCGGTTAACTTCATGCAAAATGCATTAGAAAAAAAAAACAATATTTTGTGTGACCAGCTCAGCTCTTCAAACAAGGCCGTTACTGAATATGTTGAGGCTTGTAATGACAACAGATTTTGCTACATAATATATGTTTATACATAGCTTTTTGCCACCCTGGGCTTTACCACTGAACTACCTCCAGGTGTTTTTCACCTGGAGATATTGAAGCTCTCCTTACTTAAGTAGCACTGCTACTTTCAGGAGCAGTTTGAAGTATTTTGATAGTTCAAACTGCTGATGAGCTCCAGTAATAAGAAGACAGCTTGGTTGGCTGTGCCTGCGACAACACGTCAGGTCTCATAGGGTTAAGACAGCACCAATTGTACTAGCTACACTTGCGCAGAGTTTTTCTTGGCATGAAGCTTGTTCCAAGCATCTTGGACAACTTGCCACTGTTCTTGTGTGGAATTATTGTCTCCCAGACTGACTCCATGATACTGATATCAGGGCTCACTTGGGGGGCCATACCATCTGTTGTAGAACTCTTTCTTCTTCTCATTGCTGAAGATAGTTCATTATACTCTGGCTGTATGTTTGGGGTCATCGACAAGCTGGAAAATGAATCTCAAATGCCTCCTTGAGGGCTCTGCATGATATATCATACATATCAAAGCTTTTTTGCAGGTCTCTGTATTTGAAGACATAGACATGTACACATACCATTAGAGGCATCACCACTAGTGTTCCTGCAGGTGGTTGATGTTCAGCCAGTACGTCAGACTGATGGGCTGGCACTGATCGGTTATAACATAAGCAGCCACAGGGGGTCCTTTGGGCCTGTGAGGGCCACACAGCCTCATTTTGGCATGACATCACTGGCTGTGACCTCGGAGGCGGTGCAAAGCTGAAGGCGCAATGTGCCTCATTTGATTGAGCAGAGCAAGAGCTTGGAAAGACAGAGATAATGATTTCCCTCTGTGAACGATTCATAGTATTTGTGCTGTTGTGGAAATCAACAGACTGTGTAGAACAAACACATAGGGCAAGCATCTGTATTTGAGAGAAAGCCACCTTTCTCTTCAGATAAAGAGTGCCTCTTTTTAGTGTAAAATAGCAATCATATTGCATTCTTCTCTTGACCGCTGGCTACTAGATGCTATAGAAAATCCAATGCCATCTAAAATACAGATATTTAAAATGCTACAGTGTATCTGTGCCATCCAGCATAGTAAAGCCAACTAAATGAGCATTTTATACAAAAAATGAATCAATCGACTATTTTTAATGAGCTAGGAATCAGGTAATTGCCCATGTATGTATGGGTCATTTTCTTTCCTTAAACAAGAAGAAAATGTTATATTGTGATTTTTGTCCTAATTACAAGCTCTCAATGCACTCTTAAATTCCTGATCCTGACTATTAGATAGTTTACTCATAATTAAGGCTAACAGAGCTGGAATTCAAAGTTTCAAAGTTTTTCCATAGTGACCCCCCCCAGATGGCTTTGAGTTGAGAGGGGAACTCCAAAGACATAGATTATTTGTGATTGATGACTTCTGGAAGACAGAGTAGATTATTCCATTTTTATTGTGTCTGAGGAAGAGCCCCATTTTTTACGTGGTGATTATGGCTGGAGGGCTTCGCAGGTTGATCACGCATGTGTTTATGTGAGTGTGAGTGTGCATATTTCCCAGGACACAGTACCTTGAGACTGATGTGCCTCTTGTGTAATAAAGAAGCAGCATAATGAGATGCCTAACTTTCCCACTTTGAATGATATTTTACATTAAAAATGTAAATTAAAAAGTCCCCCCTCACCACACCCCAACCCCCCTCTCCTCATCACCATGTCCAAAACAATTTTCTGCATGGTTCCCTTGCGGTAGTAGAGTAGAGTGTATGCTTGTGTGCATGTGTGTGTGTGTGTGTGTGTGTGTGTGTGTGTGTGTGTGTGTGTGTCCGTTCTTGTCTGGACCCTAACTGATTGTGATTGCATTTCCATCGGATTTTCTCCCGGCTAGAAGGAAAGCAGGGCCGGAGACGGAGAAATGGGATCAGAGGGGGAAACTCATCTCCCCTTCCCAGACACCCAGACACAGTGCCTTTCAGAGTGTGTGGGCATGTCCATGCTTGCACACTCACACACACTCACAAATTCATTGAATGGTGTCTTCTATTACTTGGGGTATTAGCATTACTAATGAGGTGTGAGAGAGGGACAGAGATGGAGCAAGTGGAAAACGAAAAAGAGGTGGATCAGGGAAACAGAGCGAACGAGGGGAAGAGGAGTAACTATCAATCTCATTGCAGGGGAATCAATGAAGAAGGTACAGAGTTGAAGAGGAAGGCAGAGAGCAGAAATTTATTGGAAAAAAGGGAGAGTTGGTAAAAGACAGAGAAGCAAGATGGGTGGAATGCAAGTAAAGGCATATCTAGAAATGCGAATTGGCATTTCCAAACAGAAAACCATCTGTTCTGTGGTGTAGACTTTGTGTGTGCATGTGTGTGTGTACCCTCTATGTACATACGTGCATTATCACACACATATGTGAGAGGCTTCTTATCATATCTGGTAATCCAGGAGGATTTCACGATTCATTGAGCAGGATGAGAGGATATCCCGATTCACTAACAATGGTTTTAAAAAAATGCTTTCAACCTTCCTGCTCATATATACTGTGTGTGTGTGTGTGTGTGTGTGTGTGTGTGTGTGTGTGTGTGTGAATTTGGTGTCTGTACAGGATCAGACTGTCTTTTCAGAGAAGTTGTACTCATTGGACACCTGTTCTGATAACTCAACACTGACAAGCTTATTGTTCCAAATGCTACCTACACTATAATTCCCAATACAGTCTGTAATGCACAAATAATGAAACATCCTACGGTCCGTACGTGTATGAGGTTGTGTGGTGTGTGTCTGTGTTTTACCCCAGATAGCATCTTTGCTCTAGATAAACCTACTGTTCTCCCCTCTAACCACTATTATCCCAGTGTATGGGAAAACCGCTTCACTTGTTCAGTACAAAATCCGGAGTATCACTCTTCACACATCTCCTAACACCTTCTCATCTCGTCTCTTCATCCATCTACTTTTTTTAATTTCATCTGTTTTTTCCTCTCCATCTGGGGCTCCTCGTTTTTTTTGTTCTTCCTGCACATCATTTGTGCAATCACCCTCTTCCTTTTATTCTTTCCCCCTTCCTCCTCTTCCTGCACTCCTTTTGTCTGTCATAGCTGGGTACAGCGCAGTCATTTGCTGCTATAGTCTATAGCTAGAAGCCCTCTCGCGGAGATAGATGCCTGCCTATGAAAGACATTTGTTTCCTTTACTGTCACTGTGCAATAATCAGCCACTCTAACGTAATCAACATATTGCCCTTGCAGTAAATACAGCTGAGCAAGTGGATCCGCGTGCACTTGTGTGGGCATGTGAGCTTCTCGGTGTGTGTATGTGTGTGGAAATGGGTAGGAAGTGCGGTTTTTGTTTTTGCATTTGTGTGCATGTGTACCTGTGGTCGTGTAGCTAGGGATGGGTGTCTATTCATTTTCTTTTCTTTTCTTTGGCAGCGCATGCAAATGCAGATTCTCATGCATGCGTATGCCATGTGACAGAGAGAGATGATTCTTGGTGAAAAACCAGTTTGTTAACGAATTAGAGTTAATTAGCCAACTTTCAGTTCCCAATGCTGTAATTGGGCCCATTTCTCTCTGTTTCCTCCAGCTGGCGTCTCTCATCCACTGCGGAGAAAGGAGGGGAGAGAGATGGAGAGAGGGAGAGAGGGGAGGGATGAGTCGGAGGAGTTGGTGAGGAAGGGTAGGGGGAGTTGGGGTGCATTACATGTCTGTAGGGGTCTGTAGAGTGCAAACGAACTTACCCCCTGGGGGCAAGAACCACTTGTACCAGGATTGAGACAGTAAGAAGTATTAACTGAGAGATAATGACAAAAGGAAGGCTGATGGGAATGAAAATGCAAAAAAAAATAAATAAATAAAAAATGTGTGAGATGAGGGTGGAGAGGAAGCACAAGGGAGGGTGGAGGGGTGACAGGAATATTGACGGATGAGAGGGGAGACGGTGAAATCATAAGCCACTGCAAATTGAGGGAGAATGACGCACTGTGGTGCAGCGGTTTAAGGGCGAGCATGGAGCGGCTGTGTTCAAGTCCAGCTCATCTAGAACTTTCTTACAGACTCCTTTTCCTATCCTTCATTTTCTCTCTGCATCAGTTTAATAAACCCAGAAATGCCATGAAGATAATATTTAAAGAAAACGACACTGCAGGGTCTGGTTGAGAAATAATGCAACATATAAAAATGGCAAGGCAAGGGAGTAGTGAAGTGAAGGAGTGATGAAAGAGGGGAACGGGCCCTCTCTTGGTACTGCAGTGTGATGATCAGTAGAGCCTAATGAAGGTGGAGATGTCCCACAGGAGTCCTGTGCTCGCTTGACGACCACTGGGAATGGCAATTAATGCATGGTGTACTGAAGGAAGATGCACACACACACACATACACACACAGTGGCTGGTGCACACATTCATATGCACAGTTACATAAAATGAACCACAGGCTGACTTGCCATAGTCTAAACTCAAACAGTGCAAAACACTGTATGATGCATTCAGCTATATTGCATTTACCATTAGATTACATAATGAAAATGGCAACCAGAGAACAGTTTTATTTCCCATTATTCCATACAAGCACCAGAAAGAATAGTTCACAGCTCAACTGATTGCTTCTATTGTGCATGCAACCACCCAGAATTCTCAATAACACAGGCCTCTTTCTTCCATTGGGTTCCCTACACAAAGGGGTCCTCTTCCCTCTGCTGCATTGGTCTATATTTTGTATAAAATTCTGTGTGTGCATCAGCACAACTAACTGGGCTCATATTTTCCCTCTGCTCATTATCTTATTGGTATTTTCTTCCAGTTGGTGAATTGACTTGAGTAGAGAAATAAGAGAGATTTGAAGTGGGAAACGAGCCTCGCGTTGATGGGTCCCTCCCTGCACTGTGGATTGTTGCATATGTCTTCTGTTGAACAACTACTTTTAGAACAGGTCACCGAGGGACCTCACAGTTATGTAAAGATGAAAGGATAAACTACTGAGACAGAAGAGTGGAGAGAAATGGACAGCGTAAGAGATGGAAAAAAAGAGTGTGTGTGTGTGTGTGTGTGTGCATTAGACATCTTTGCATGAATGAGTCGGTTAATGTGTGTGTGCTTAGCAAATCTTACAAGCCAAATATGGCTGGTCTGCTCTCTTATGAGATAAAAGCATCTGCCTCTATACCACTGAGACTGCGGTGTAATGGCACTACAAGACTGAAGCTGACACATGTGGTTGAAGAAAAGGGGACAGTGGGGAGGGGAGGCGTTACAGAAACGATGGGTGAATGACGTCAGTATCGGCCCTGACATTTACACTGCAGGGGGCGGAAAATAAGACCACCTATGTTCTACTTCAACCTCTTGTAGTTCAAGAGAGATAGGAAGAAAGTTTCTACTTTTTTTCTGTTTGTCCTCTTCTTTATCCATTGAAATTACCTTGACCTTTGCATATATCAATTGAAATTGTTCTTCCTTTCTCTTCATCTTTCTTTTTGCTCTCTGTTGCTCCTACTTGCTGTCCATTGAATTTATCTTTTTTTGGTCCAAGGCTACATTAAAAAGGTGACACTGCCTGCCCAATCTTTCAGCTGCAGCAAATGGGCACAAAAACACTTAAGTTACAGGCCAAGGTGTTGTATTCTGCACTTGTATTTTTTTTATTCTACAGTTCACACTTTCAGCTGCATAATTCCTCAACTGTAAAAGGAGATTGACTGTACTTATTTACTTTCACCAAGGACATGCAGTTGGAATGGAATAAGCCATCTGTGAAATATTTTTTTAATGCGTGCACGCACACACACATGCACACGGTTCGCATCAGACAGCAGAGGTGCTATCAGTTGTAGTTAAAGAGGAGGGGTCTTAGTTACCTCTAGGTTAATGATCCTCATTAATATGCGCTAATATACCCCAGGTCATGCAGTAATTAAAAATCTCATTCAACGCTCTCAGCTTAAACTGACTGACTTGGCTTCGTCCTATAAAGATTAGCATTTATTATTTGTCTCTGAGGTCTGTAGTTCACAGTGAGAGGTGAGCCTAACAGTCTAATGTTGAACATTTGGCTATTGTGTCTTTTTCAGTGCTTAGTAAAGGCTTTTGCCTCTGCTTGGCTGGGCACAACTGTTTGTGAGCTGAAAGGCTTTGCAGGTTGTGCCTTGGGGAGTTGCATCACGTTTGCAAGAGAGTGTTTGTGCAAAAGGGGACCACAAACAAGCACACCGAAATACACACTTAGGCGTACACCTAGATGCACAACTGCATGTCAAGTCCATTAGCACAGGGACTTCCATATTCCTCTGAGTCAGCTGATGTCAGCTGATGCAAGCTGTGCTAATTGTAAGGCTGCATGGCTATTGCATGCTCATGAAAAAAGATAGATAGATAGATAGATAGATAGATAGATAGATAGATAGATAGATAGATAGATAGATCCATGGAACAGCAGAATGCAAGTTTGTGCTACATCTTTTTTTCCATTTGAGCTCGCAATCTGCATGTAATTAACATCTGATTTACTTAGGCACCAGCTAATAATGCAATCAGCGATAACGTTTGCCTCCTAAGCACATCCTGCAAGTGATGATGATTTCAAAAGGGGCAGTTTGATTTGTCTGAGATCCCCCCAAAAATGATATTTTTGTAATATCCAAAATGTCAAATCCATTAACTGAGCTCCTTAATGAAACTCAAACTGGGGAGAATAAATTGGGTGTCTATTATGGTAAAATTGTAATAATGACCTATTTATAGAAATATGCGTAAAGGTTAAACAGATGAAGTAATTGAGCCAGCTTCTGAGGAAACTATCAGTCATGCTATAAGTTGCACAGCAGATGCAATGCTCCAAAAAAATACAAGCATGTGGATGCCTCAGAAGAAAAGAGCAGTTAACGACAACTCAACTGCCATTTTTATTTTGTCTTTTGGTTGATATTTGGCTACTGTCCCTATTGTGCCTGCATAATTTACCTGTTGTCACTTATGCTGATTAAAATTTCCCTGGTTAATGCAATGAATTTTGTTCAAAGGAGAAAGAAGTCTGTGACAATGACCTTCAAAAACTGCAAGAACCTTTGTAAAAATCCATGCCTCAATCTGTTTTCTGGAAATGCTCCTTAAGAAAAATGCATGCACGTATACTTTAGAGGCACGTGAGGAAACTGCGCCTTCATCGTGTTGTGTCTGTCTGATAAATAACTTAAACCACTCCAAGGTGCAGAATGCATCTAAACCAAGATGCCAGAGGCTCTAAAATTTGCCTGAAGTGTGGAGAATCTTAGCTGGTCCCCTCAACAGAGAGAGTGCAATGCTCAACAGTAAGCTAGTTAGTCAGAACAAAATGTGGCCTATGTGTTTTCCAGCTCTCTCAGTCCTTTTTCTGCTGTTACTATAAATAGAGTCTGCAGAACATCAAAGAGAGGAGAGGTTTCTCTCAGCAACAGGCCACAGTACAGCCATTATCCACTGGCTCTAAATACATCATCCCGCTTTTGGCTGATCCCAACGTAGAGGATTCTGGGGACTCTGTGTGTGTATGTGTGTGTGAGTGTGTGCGCGTTTGCTTATCGTCAAAGGAGACACTGCTGACTCAGCCTCGCAAACCTACTGTCTCACACGCATACATCACATTATGTAGCAACTCACACAAAACTGTTTCATTGAAACTGAGTTGATTCATGACTTTTCAATAGAACACACTATCTCTGACTGCACAAGGTCACAAACTGGCATGCACCAAACAGATCGCTTTCCATCTCCTATTCCTCCCTTTGCTCTTGCTCTTTTTTCTCCCTTAGATTTTTTTCTTCTCTTTAATTGTTTCTTTTTGATTTTCAGGTTTGTTTGTTTGTTTTTGTTGTCTTTTCTGTGTGTTCTTTAGAAAACTAGCTTGCCATAGCAACCAACCACAGCGGTTGGGTTGGTAGAGCCATATTGAATTGGTATTTGTGAAAGCACCTGTTCATGTGGTCGTCTGATGATCTTCTTTTTCATGAATGATTCCATGTACATTAGGTTTTTAATGGCTGTCATTTTTGGTAATGTGCTTTTTTGCAATGGCTTTGTATAATTAATGAAAATAAGGACATTTTCTATCCACCATAAAAAGGCGATACCATTATTAACTGAGGAGAGCTGTGTGGAAATTTAGGCCACCATGAAATGGTGTAAACATTTAATTCAAGCTTCATCGACTCACATTTAAGTGCCTATTAGTGAAGATGTTTTGAACAGTGAGTTAAGTTTTTTTTATTTTTGGTGAAGCTTCTTTCTTACCTTGATCTTTATCAGAACAGTGTAACTCTAATTTTTATCTTTGAGTAAATATTAATTATAGCTAATTATATTAAATTAACTGGCCTTTTTACATGACAAGCACATGGACATGTGGAATGTAATTTCTGCTGAAGGATAATAATCCTCTTCTAATTCATGTCTGGAACTTGTACCACATGTACCATTTTTCCTCATGTCACTAAACCTTTAGCGAATGATTCAGCAGCATGAAAGATTGGAAGAAAACCTCTATCCATCCAAGTTTTCACCCCACTGATTTTTGTACCATAGCAACTAAAAGCTTTCTCTGGTGGAAATAACAAACACAGATATTGGTCTTCCAGATACAATATAAATTTAACATTTGTCCAGAGCTGCAGGCAGGATTCTGTTGTTTTTGTCAGTGTCTTCACTAAGTGCCAAGACCAAGTGCTATCTCCGGTAATCAAAGACTTTGTCCATATGTGACTCTGAAGTGAGAAAATATGAAAGCAGCCTTGCTTGTGTCGTGAAATCTCTTTCCAACAATGTGAAAGTCTTGGATTTAATTCTGTTATTCAAAAGTAGTATGTGTAATAATTGTCTCATTTTGTAGTAGCAGTGAAATTGAAATTTTTTGGATGGCAGTTTTAAACTCCAGCTTTAATTCAGTGTTATTAAGGGATTTATTTTGTGTGTTTCTTGTCACTCCATTAATATATCTGCACCATTTAGCCACAACATTAAAACCACTGACATGTGAAGAGAAAGGCATTGATGATTCTGTTACAATGTGATGTTCTAATATCATTATCTAATATCATGTAGATGTTATTTTCACACATACCACCCCATCTAAACATTGTTGCAGACCAAACACGCTCCCGCATGGCAACAGCACTTCCTTCACCTCACCCTGACTGGTCAAGGCAGATGGCCGACCTCACTGAGCCTGGATCTGCTGGAAGTTTCTCCCTATTAAAGTGGAATTTTTTTTCTCCAAGCTGTCTCATTTGGTTCCTCTCCCTAATATTTCAGGGGTCTTTACAGTGAAAAATGCCCTAAGATAACTATTGCTGTAAATTAGAACTGTATAAATAGAAAATTTAATATATGCTGCATGCATAATTTTAGTGACTTTGCTGATTAATATTTTATTATGTTTTCTTCCCTGAAATGTCCACTTTTTCTGCTGCTATCAGATTGATTCATTAATAGGCAATGTGTTGCTTATTGAGCACAGCAGCAGCACAAAGGTGATATATTGATAGAGGTTTTGCAAATTTTACACACACACCAACACACTAACACATTGGCATTTCTACACAGAAATGTCGTCTGTTGCAGATCTGCTCCTTTCAGTCATTACAGAGCATGTTCACAGCTAATGGAAGGCTGAGAGGAAAAGTGTCAATCCCTCTTCACCTTGGGTTGAAGGTCTGGATAAATTTGTGTGTCTTCCATGCACTGTATATGTGTGTGTGTAGCTGTAACGAAGTGTGCTTGCTCATGCATCTGTGCGTGTTTTTACATTGATGTGGGAGGAGGAGGCTATTTGTTTTGATTGTTTTCAATGAGGGTCCAATGCGTAGAATCCATAACAATACCATCAATCCGCTGCAGGAGCACCGACATGGATGTAATTTATATGGTAATGCGGCTTCCATGGTTGCCCCAAGTTACACAGTGGACATCTCTGACAGTGGACAGCATGACTGTGGTGCAGCATCCTAATACTATGTATAGCCACACAGCACACACTTGCACATACCAGCAACAGGGAAGCATGTTTCAGTTAGCAGATAGCCGATAGAGGCTTGACTGCATTTGTGATTCTGGGTCTAAAGATCGAGTACGTTGTTCTGTGTCAAACTGGGTCTGTCCTCGTCTCTTCTCTTCCACAAAAAGTCTTTTGTATGGGGACAAGAGTGAAAAAGGACCTCCTGAAGCCAATGTTAGAATATGCTGAGAAGTCTTTTGTTAGAATTCATACCCTGGATTTCTTTCGTTGCAGCACACTGTATGACTGTGTAAATGTAAATGTATCTGGGTGCATGTGTGATGAGGTTAGCCGTGAAAACCATTGACTTTGGCCTCTACCTTTTTTGTCAATATGGTATTTTTTTCCATATAAGCCACTGGGTGCGTTATGCAGTTTCTTTTTAGTTCACCATTATGTCTACTGTTTACAGTCTATGTAATCAATATAGGCTTTGTATTTTTATGTTTTTACTCAGCCAAAATCAATCATTCAGTGCTATGTCGCCGTGGTCAGGTACAAAACGCAAAGAGTTTTGAGATCTGCGTCTGTCTGTGTTCCTTCATAGAACAGTCCTTGATGAGACCATCAACGCTGTTATTCATTTCATCATCTCCTTGCCTTTCTTTTCAAAGTTCTGTTGACATTAGTTTGTAATTGGTTTCCATTATCCCAGTGCACTTCACATTATATGAAGGCCAAAGGATATTGTTAAGAGGCCACTAATCATCAGAGCCTATTACTTCTGAATGACCTCAGAGCCATCTCCTGTTGAGGTGGCTTTTGATTTGTGATTGAAAAGATGGAACAAGGTAAAGGTCTTTTGAGGATTTCTGCCTTTAACTTTTCATCTCTCTCCATACATATCTCTTTTCCTTTCTTTTTCATGTAATTCAGTTTCAGATCCTTCCTTTTGTGCACATTCTGTGGGGCTGGCTGTAATTTTCCAAGTTTTCAAGTTTTATATGGCACATTTGGTCAGTTGAGAACATGTGCAATTTCAAAACCGTATTTGCAATGGTGAGCAGAGTTATTATAGTTTTGTATTCATCACTCAGTTTTAATTTTTGTTTAATTTGCAATTTTTGCTTTCAGATGAGTTTACCATCATTTAGTATTTGGAGTGGGTTTGCTCCGTTTATTTTTTTTGGTTTCTGTATTAGTTTTAGAGCTTTTGTTGTCATGATACGTGGGATTTCAGAATAGGTATTCTAATACAAAAAACAACACTTACAATCTCTGCAAATGTATGAATCGATGAATTCATAAAGGGCCCCACTCCAAGAAACATTTTTTACAGGAGAGTATTTCAACGAATATAGCATCAAATCATGACTTACAACTCTCAAAATGAGATGTGAAATTCTTAAGTCTTTGGAACAGAATGTGGAGGTGGGCTTTTTAGGAATTCACCGATTCATATGCACTAAAGATTCCTTGTACTCGTTGAGATGGTCATTTGGATTTTTATAAACAGTATAATATTCACTAATATATTACTGTTTTTTTAAGTTAACTAAGACATAAATTTAGTTTTGATAGAGCATAATAACCTTGATGATGACCATCAGTCAGACTTTAAAAAGTCAATAACAAATTTTAGCAAAGTTTTTGGTTATAAAAGATTTTGAAAGGGTTGGCAGAAAAGGTTATTGGGTAAAAAGATATTTTTCTTCACTTTATGTAACACAAAGCTTTGGAGTTGTTTTCAGTAGAAATTAGTGCATAATTTTATTGTAAACTAGTAAAGTATTGTAAACTAAACTAGCCTCATTTCCCAAGTGGTACACGGAAAGACTGTGGAGTAGCTCAGCTGACTTCATGTCCATCCAGTCCTCCCATAATTCACAAGAATCACTACTCCTATTCGTCAGAATTTTATCAGACTTGGACACAAAGTTCACCTAATGATTTTTCACCTTAACGGTGCTTAAGGTCGTATGTTTCATTTTATGGGCACTTTTCCATTTTGACAAGAATCGCTACTCCTAAATGTATTGTATTGTAATGTTCATAAAATAAGTGATTGTGTGTGCCCCTGTCATCTATACATAAACACCATCTTTTCCAGTAACTTGTGATTTTTCAATGGACTTTGAGCCAGGTGAGCTACTACTTCACCGGTGTTCTGTTTAGTTCACTGACGTAGCTGAACGCTGTTGGTTGTAAACTGAGAATTAACAAAAAATAGATTGCAGTTTGGAAGAGAAGTTAAATCAGCTAGAGCACATTAATGACTAAACTGAATTCAGATGGATAAGATTAATTTAAGATGAATTTAAATTAAAAATGCTTTAGTGAAAACTTGTCTGAGCTAACGCTGAGAGGTCAAATGTTTAAATCTTCTTTTATATAATTTATATTTTTGAATTACATTCAGCTCAAAGTTAGTTCAAATTTTTACAGTTTGAGCATCTGGTCTACAGTGACTACAGAAAAAAATACTGTGTGGGAGTAGAAAAACAGACACAGAATACTTTTTTTCAGATCTGTCAGTTTTCAAAACATAAAGGTATTTTTGAGTGAAAATCTATAAGAACTCAGAATGATGAAAGAAAAAAATAAAATTGCTGAAAGGCTGTGAGTGATTCTCAAAGCCTGGAGCCTGGATAGCAACTTTTTCCTCACTGGAAGGCATCTTAGCCACGTCCCTGGGCTATTTGTGTGTCTGTGGAGGATCTGCCTGTTTGGGAAGACGGCCCCCAAAGTTGTGAAGCAATGAAGTGATGCTGGCGAGATGAAAGAGAGAAACTGAGCACGAGCAGAGGAGAGCTCTAGGCCAGAGAAGAACCCAGACACTCTGTTACACATCAAAGAAGGAGCCAGTGATACAATCATCTCTTTAGGCTATGAAAGCCCAACTTTATTAATTAAAACACGTCTGTTGAATCATCTTCTCATCTCTCCCTTCCCACTTTACTCATTTTATCACTCAATTTCGGCAGTGGTAAAGAATAGGGGGAGGATGTGGGAGAATACATCTAGCAGATATTCCTGGATAGGCTTTCACATCCAGTTGTTGCTCACAACAACAACAGGTGCGCGTCTTGCAACAGTCAAACTAAATGGTAATACTAAAAAGCAATGAATAAAAGGAAAAAGACGAGGGCTTGACAAATAGGAAGAGGGGTGCAGGAAGAGAGATGAGATGGAGGAGATAGGCGACACTGTATGGATAAATAGAGAAAAGGGCCCATTGTGTCAACAGCTGTTTAAATATCCCTCAGATCACTGTCAGGCACTATCATACATACACACACACATATATGTGTATAGTTAGACACACACTGACTGACAGCACCCCCTCAGTCCAACATCTGTGCTGACAGCAGCCATGGTAATGAGTCTCTGCATGTGCCAGCATGGGTGTGTCGCTTCTTTTTCCTCCCTCTTCCCGGCGCACAGCTCATTCAATCATTTCACTCATCTTGTTGTTTTCCCCTGCTCTTTTCTTCGTTATTTTTTCCGTCATCTTTTTAGGAGCACGTGCTGATTGACTTCGTTGCACTCGAGTAGCAACTAAATGAGAAACAACGTCAAGTGTGAAGCCGTGTGGCAGATCAGTGTGTTTTTCAGGTGCGCTGCATTACATGTGGAGGTGTGGAGGAAGAGAGGGATGAATGAAGGGAGAGATGAAGAGATGATGAATGGCTCTCGTTAGAGGGGTAATTTGTCTCTCCTTGTCTGACTGGGCTCCAGCTGTCGCTCCATCCTTCGCTCCACTCCACTCTCCTCTCTTCGGCCTACTGCTCCTCACCTCAGCCAGATGGGTGGACGGATGGACGGATTGAGGCAGGAGGGAGGAAGGGACAGCGGAAGGGAGGGACAGAAATAGAGGCAAGGACAGGGAGAAGGGAAGGGACGAGAAATCATTGAGCAGTCAACAAGCAGAACTATGGCTGATGTATAATGCCATTGCACAGTAAGGAATGGCTTCATGGAGAAACAATAGATTATACAGAGCTCATTCTGAGATGATTCAGTAGAGACATGCAGTAGCACAGCAACAGGCAAAGCTTATACACTTTTATGACTCATACAAGCAAGTCAAAGCCTGGTGCCCCCGCAACAAACTAATGATGATTTTGTGTGTGTGGTGGGGGGTTTGCTTTTGGGTTTTTTTACATTGTAGACAAATCATCAAGGGACACTGCTAATACTTCTAAAACAGTGTTACAGTCTTAGGATTGCCTAGATTTTCCCCATGATACGCTTCTTTTTCACACTAATCAACACTTGTGTGAGAGAGCTGTAGATTCAAAGAGTGAGAGACGGGCACAGAGAGAGGAGGACTGAGAGATGTATACAGATGGCCAGGGAGGCGGCTGAAGGATGGCAATGAACAAATTGTCAGGAGAACCACGTGAGCTCATTGCCAAGTCTTTGTTCTAATAACACAAAGCAATTTCCACTGACCTTTCTAGAAATGTAGCGAGCAGAAATGACTGAGTTAAGGATGCCCCACAGCATAATTGCTAAGGAGATTAAAGTTCCCTTAATTGCTTTTGGCCAACTAGTGCAATTTTTCCTTTTTTTGTGATTAAAGTAATTTAGAATATTAATAACTACATGTGCACAGACTCGCACACACACACGACTATATATACCTGCGATTAAAGACATGCATGTTTTTTATCATGCTTCTTAAAGGTGTGCTACGACACAGGCACAGCGATTTTTTATTACCCATTGCTACCAATAGCCTCCTTATAGGGCTTTTGAAATATGCAAATAACTAGATCCTCTCCCACCACTTTTTAAAGCGTGAGCAATCTTTTTTTTTTGCATGTGTCCGTGGCTTATTCCCCCTTTACCTCTTTATTCATTTTGTTCCTGTCCTCCATCTTGCTCACTCCCCTCTTATTGCCTCTTCCCCTCCTATTTCCCCTCTTCTATTGCTTTCTTCCTCATATTTTTTTTCTTTTTATTGGCAATAAGTTTTGTCAGCTCATAGCTTCTTGACTGTCCCCTGTTTCTCTCTCTCTCTCCTGATCTTGATTCCCCCTGGTTAACCCTGTAACCTCAGTGTCTCCCCCTCTCTTCGTCTGTCTCTCGGTGTCCCTCCCTGTCCCTTTCTGTCTGTCCCCTTTTCCCTCCTGTCAGCCACAGTGTTTGCTTTGCCATTGTTTATCCATTTTTCTCTGGTTGCTCTGATGAGATTGACCGTATACACACACAGACACACACACACACACACACACACACACACACACATAACACATACCTAAACAGAAGACAAGGCTAGGCATCTCTCTGGGGTGTAGTTAACGTGGGCCTGTGGATCGATCCTAGCTCTGGTTTCCATGACGCAAAGCTCTAAGCTGGAGCAGTTTGGACAGCAGGACGGATGCATCAGTCTGCCTCTGTTTCTATCAAATGAGTCTCTGTAAAGCCTTGACAACACCTGGAGTCAAAGGTGTATTTATCATGATTAATGTGTTTCATTTTGATGCTGCGTAGAAGGGCAAGTTAACCAACAAATATGTCCAGCCGCTTTGTTTCTTAAGTGATGTCTGCATTGATCTTCCTCCCTCCCATTGCACAAGTACCGTTTCCCTGATGCAAGCAAAATTGCACTGTCACCGAAAAAAGTCCCCGATCTATCATGGCCCTTGAAGATTTTGATTTCTGTCAATGCTCAGTGATGGGAAGATGAATGCTGTCAAATTACAATCACACCACATCTGTATTCTGAAGAAGTGTCAGAAGGGGGAAAAGAAGGAGGGGGAAAGAAATAGTGCAGTGATGAATGTGCAGCTATCTTTTCTTTTTCTCCAAGGTCTCAATGCTTTTCTGTCTTTCTCCTCCTATGTTCCTGGCTGTTTTGTTCCGTATGAAAAGAAAGAGAAAGGAGACTGAAAGGCTGTGCTTTCGATTTTCCTGGTGAAGTTTTCAGTGACAAATGAATGAATGGATAAAGTTTGCAGAGCTGGAGATGAAGTAGACCACTTTCCAGCCTTAAAACTTTGGGGGGGATTGGTTAATTTGTTATTCCAAAAAAGGAAACCCTTGCCTGCATCAAGGGGTTTTATTTTGAACGCAAACTCAGAAGAAAATAATTGATTATGTAAAAACGTCTTTGGTCGACCGTCTAATTAGTAGTTATAATAACCTGAGCCCTTTTGTGGATTGACTGGACTCAGTGGCCTCATTCTTACCATATTGTTGATTGATTGAGCTGCAAATATGGAAGACATAATTATTCTATATTTTGAGCAGTCTCTAAATAGAATTTATTAGATTTGTCTTTGTCCTTGATTCCAAACCTTTGGAGAGTAGAAAGAATTCTCTCCATCCCTCTTTTCCCTCTCTGGTGTATGGGACAGCCTGATTGTGTCCACGCATCCCATGGCTCCTACTATTTAAAGACTTAGCTGTTAACTTTCTTTTGTCTTACCCATGTAGAGGACAATCATACAATGGATGTAGGTCCTAACAAAAATCTTCTCCCATTTTTTTCAAAGCGGGACCAATTTAAAGAAGAAATAACCCATTCTTCCGCTTGTAAGATAAAAATTTTAATATAAATAAACTACACCCTTGCGTAATTCCGTGTGCACCTATTTTTTCATTTTGTCATATTTCTGTTTTTACAGGAGTAGATCACATCCTACGTCATTTTTTGGGCATTTCTATGGAGAAGAACATATATGTTTTGTAATATTAATGGCAATAAACCATTGACATCAACACTGTCTAGAAATATGTTAGAAAATTACACTAAAATTGCCTTAACTTGAAAGGTAGGAAACTTTTTGTACTCATTATCTATTAAGCAGATCTGTGGGCTTTCTGTGCAAATCATTCTTGGTGTTGGGTTTCTCCCGTCTCAACCTTCTGTGACTGTACCCCAGCTGCTCTTCATTACTAATATCAGGGGCTGCTCCAAGAAGCAAGTTTAATTAAGGGTTAACTGGATAACTTTGTTGATTACAACCTGCAGCAGGTGTTTCTCTCCATGTTGCAGATATTAAGGCCTGGTTTACTGAAATTACGAAAAAGTAAAACAAAAATAAGATTCTTATTTGCATCCCATCTTTGAAAGAAATGTGTTTTTTATTTTGAATACCCACGAAAGTTAGGCACATTTGCAGTATCTTTTATTTTATGTTATTTCCGAAGTCAGTGTTCCCTGCTTGCGCTACAGAAAACAGTGTTTTCCATTTCCAACCAAAAATAGTCACCTCCACTGCAACTCAGAAATAGTTACCTTAAAATTTGAATTGATACCAGAGGTGTACATTTTTCTGTAATTTGGGCAAAGTGACCCTTTAAGGGATTCTAACAGCTACGCATCAAAATATCCACATATCTCATTAAACCTGCCTCACTGAGCAGACCCCTGTATCACTGTCAGACGATGCCATCTGTTTTGTCTAACGTCCCTTCCGTCCTTTTCTCCCCTTCTTTCTACCCTTTCATCCCCCAGGTCGTCCACTCCCTCCAACCTCTTCCTCCACCCTGCTCCCTCCGTCCCTCCCGTCCTCCTCGTCCGCCCCCCACGACCCCTCCCCTGGCCCGTCTCCGCCGATCAGGGAATGCCAGGTGCCCCTGCTGGAGAAAAATTCCACCCACTCTCACCTGGAGCCCCACCCAGATGACTCATACTTGCTCCGGGCCCAGCCCTCATCCACTGGTAAGCGAGCGCGCCATTCAACTTTCTTTTTTCTTTTTTATGTTTGCATCAATATGCCATCCATCACCTCAGTCAATGCATTACCTCATCATGTGTCCATTTCCTGATCTGATTTAGTCGTTCAGTAAAATGCCAAGCAATACTGCGCTTTAATTTAATGTCACATCTTGTTCTGGTCTGGCCATTTGTTTCTGCTTTTCTGCATTCCACTGAAGTCAGCATTTGTTTGCTGGGCTGGAAATCAAACCGAGGGACATTTTTATTGTGATTGCTTTAAAATAATAAGAAAATATGAAATATATTGTTTACAATATAAGATTTAAGTATTTATAGAAATCATAGTCAGTAATAGATGGTTATATTGTGACGACATCAAGCCTTTAAATGAGTTTGTTCATGGATAAATTTAAAAACTAATTACCATGTATTTAGAGCATAGGATAATCATTATGACATTAACTGTAATAAAAACAGTTGTAAATTCATGATTTTTAAATCAGTTTGCACATAAGCATAATCAAGAACTAATAAAAAAGCACTCTCTCCTCCTAAACATCCTTTTCCCCTTTTTCTTTTTTTTTTGTGGCTCATATGACAATTCTAGGCAGACAATTGTTGATTTGTTAATGGATTGCATTTAAAATGTAACCCTCCCACCTTTCTCAAAAAAACAATGATGCAAGTGAAAGCAACCCTTACACTCTGCAGAGTGCAGATTGGTTGCCACTGAGTAGGTGTGCTCGTAGTTATTTTCCATATGACATTAATAATCTGCTGGAAAGTGAAAGGTAAGGGGATGATGAATTTTAAGTGCCAGCAGGAGGATCAGTGTAGCAAAGACAAACTAGTTAGTTTCCCCGGCTCTAAGCTTTCTCTTTCATCACCAGACCCTCTCTTGTTGGCTGTTAGAGGCCTTATGTGCTTATATCAGCACCTTACAACTATTTTCCTACCCTATATGCACACAGACACACACACACACACACGTACGTACACATGCAAACATGTGCACTGATGAGATTGTTCATCAGTATATGCGTTTATTCTCAACAATTAGTTACTGTGGGGCAACTCTAAGCCTCCCTTTCCCGCTCTTCCCCTGTTTCTCCATTCCTCTGTGCATCTGCACTTGTAATCAGTAGATATATTTAGCAAAGGCCTGATGGGAGGGAGAGGGGTGGGCAGAGAAGTCCTAATGTGATTTTTGGTGGAATACAATCTATTGTTAATGGCGTTAGGCTCTCCTTTGATCCAGTATAAATCTTCATTAGGGAAGGCCCGGGTCCCAGGTTCAAGAGCAACGTGATTAGGAGGCTTTTAAAATGACGTTACATCAGCCTTCTAATTGGTTTACTGTTTGCTGGGGCAACATCAATCATTAGCCCAGTAACCGCACAGCAAATAAATTCACTCTGCCACTGACACCCTAATGGCAGACACTGGCAAAGAGGGAGAGTGAGGCTTGCAGGCACACTCTCTCTTTCTCTCATTCTTGTTCGCATACACCCACACTTTTCTGTTGTGGGGCTTCTTTCAGTCTCTGCTGAGCATGTACGCACAGACAGCGAGCAAGAGAGACAAAGAAAGAAAACAATGACGGAGAAACGGGAAAAAGAGGCAAATGGGAGCAGAGAGAAAGAGAAAGCCAAACTTTGACTTCTTGAAGTTGTTTAATGAGACATCTTGCATGAAAAAAAAATCAAAAGAGAGAGAAGAATGCTTCCAGAGTACACCAGTAAAAATAGATGGAAAAAGCAACAGAAAGGGAGACAGAGACCAAGACACATAGAAAGTTAAAGAGACACACAGAAAAGGCGGGATGTGAATTTTAAAAGGGTAAACTGATGACAGCTGAGAGGGTGAAAGGGAGATATTTGGATGGAAGAAGAACAACATTCAGATGAAATTGCCACTTTTCCCAGCCAGGACTGCTGATCTAATGGGTGCAGAGAGAGTCCTTGGCTTTGGGCATCCATTAAAATCGACCTAAATGAGTTCAGAGTGTCAGGCTGGCACTGCATAAACATACCCTGGCATGCAGGAAGGCACAGCAACGACTGTGAGCAAATAAAACACCTAAAACCGGCAAATGTTTATGCGTGTGATGTGAAAGTGTTTGCCCGTCTGAATATGTGTATTTGGTGTGGTCCTGGAGAGACTGGATGCTGGGCAGGAAATGAGCCTTACCAAGCCAGGCAGAAACTGACCACAGCGAGATAATCCTCAGGAAACTGCACGCTGTGTGTTTGTGTGTGTGTGTGTGTGTGTGTGTGTGTGTGTGTGTGTGTGTGTGCGTGCGCTCCTCCAAAGTAGTCCACCATTACCTAAGCTAACAGGTGGACAGACATGACTTGTGTTCCTACTGAAGCGTGACAGGTGAATGGGAACGGAACGTTGTTGCCGAGGATTGGCTGGGAATTGGTCTGTTTATGTGGGAATACTGTCTGGCTCGAAGCACCTGTCTGGGAACGCTCCCTCAGAACAACGGGAGAGCCGAGACGACCAAACGGAGCGTGGCAGATCGCTCCTGGAAAGAGCTAGCGTTAGCGCTGTCTCTGGCCATTCATTATGCATGGGGAACACTAAGCTATTTTTAGCCCGAGCCTCTTCTAAAGTGGCTTGCTAGCTGCTGCCAGGGAAGCCACCTCAAGTCACTGCTGAAGCAATGAATGTTTAATGGCTTTGCTGAAACAAATCTACAGAAACAAAGGCACAACAAAGACACATTCCCTTCTTCTCCGCTAATGTTATTCTTCCCTAATGGTGCTTATGTAAGGGTGACATTTGCAAAGCAGTTGGATGATTTGTGCGTGTCTGTGCGTCTGTGTGTGGACTTATAGGTGTATGTGTGTGGGTGAAATGCACGCATGCATATCTACTCATGGAGAGTGTTTGTTTTTGGCTGAATTTGATGACTCTTCTCTAGCGGATTATTGCCTCCTAATTAGACAGAGATGACTAGCCAAGGCAGAGGCGGTGTGTCTGTGAGTGTGTGTGTGTGTGTGAGTGTGAATGTATGTCTTATAACTTTATCTCCTGTTTGTGCAAGCATGTGTTTGTGTGAACAATAAAACCTTAGTGAGAAGTAAGCTCCTTTGTCAGCATATGTGTGTGTGTGTGTCTGTGTTTCACCTCAAGCTCTCCTTCCATGCTCAGCCTCTGAGCTCTGAGAAGAATGACAAATGAGGAGCATGTGACATTCCCAGGCAGAGGACACATGAAGCAGCAACACATGGGAATATACCACCTTAAAACACAGGGAGCATGGCAAGTAACTCAGAGGGAAGGTGCATGAAAAACAATGAAGGTTGGTGCAGCAGTTTAAAAAAAAAGAAAGAAAAATGGAAGCAGTGGAGATATGAGGCGTGAAATAAAGAGATGGGTAGACAGAGGGATAGAGGGAGGATAGGGAGCAAGGGGTGGGAGCTGAGCCCTGCAATGATCCCCTTTTTTAACTGCTGAATGGGCATTTCTGTCCTGCACACATACAGGCAAACACACACACACACACACACGCACACACACACACACACACACACACACACACACAGAAATAGTCACACTCTTTGTGGTCTCTTTGATCCACGGGCTAAACCTACTGCCTCAGAGAGGACAAAGGGGGACCACCTGCAGGGAAAAGGGGCAGTGTGGCCTGGGAATGAATTAAAATCCATCAGTCTCCATTAGATGTCTTCTGGAAAAGTTCAAGCGACAGGTTGTCACAGCTAAAACACATCAGGCAGGGGTAAAGGTGCCAAAAAAAAAAAAAAA
>VUQH01060567.1:0-12006 GCA_015106775.1 Etroplus canarensis | reverse complement strand
TAATATGCCAAAAAACACCACACAACTCCAAGATATCAACGTGATATGAAATGCATGCATTATAAAAACTTTCTAAAAAAATACTAACAGATTACAAGTTTGTTTGCTTTGTTTTTTTCAAGCCTAAGACTTAAAAGGAGACTTTATCACACATGGGCACATTTGTTTTCCACTAGAATACAAGAAATCATCTTTTACATCAAGAAGTTCATTAAAACAAAACTGTGCACAACTAAACTATTGCACGCCTATGATATAGGCACACAGAAAAGCTTTTTTTTGTATGGACATACACATTGATAGAGTATATTACACACGCACACACACACACACACACACACACACACACACACACATTTCTCTGCACCTCCTCACCTGTTTTGCACTCCTCTCCTGTGGCATGCTCATCGCTCCAGCGCCTCCCCCGGCTGACGGCTCCCGAATGATCATGAACATCTCGGTGTCACAGACTAACACACACTCTCTCTCTTCGTTGCTCACCCTCCCCCTCCCTCACCCTGTCTTCCCTGCTCTTCTCTCTCCTGCAGCAGCTCTTGCCTCTTTATTACACAAATGTGAGACAAAACTTTCCAAAAAGTCAGCCCTAAGAGATTTTTTAGCCTAAAAAATGTGTTAAAAAGTCAGTCCCATTCATGCAGTGATTGCAGCTACTTCTTTTACAGGACAAAGAAAATGAATGAAAATGTTGTGGCTCAAATGTTCTCCTGCTTCCTCCTTCCTTCCTGTTGTTTTCCTCAACGTTTCATTGAGCTTCTGTCCATCTCTCTCAGGTGAGGAGGTTTTTATCAGCAACTGTTGTCTTGGCTCTGGGATTGAGTTCCAGCACCTCTGCCCCCACTCGCTATCTCCTGATAATTTAGGTGACACTTTATACCTCCTGAACTTTACCTCTCTTGTGTTTTCTATCTGTAGCACATCGACCTCTCTCTCCTTCTCTTCCTCCCCTTTTTCCACCTTTTCCTCTTCATCACAGGTAAGCTCCCCTTTCTCTGCTGGGTTCTTATCGCAAATACCCTTTCAGTGTGAATACAGGGTTTATGAAATGTGCCTTTCCTTCCCCATGTCTGCCATAATCTTGTTACTCTGTCGTGTTTTTCTGGTCATTTACACTCTTCTTTTCACATCTGATCTTAATCATTTTCTCAGAATCACTCTCCTCCTAGCCTTGTCTTTCTTGTCACCATCATTTCCCTCTGACAGTAATCCTCATTGTTCTCCATGCTTCTCTTTCTCCCCCATCTTTCTCTCAATCTATCTGCCCTCAATTCCCCTGTCAAATTTGGAGCCTTTGTTGTAAAACAAATTGGATGTTTTTTCCGCAGCGCCCAGGTCAGCTATTCATTTAGTGACAGTGAGAGATAGAATGAGATGAAGAGCCCCAACAAACTCAGCAGCCATGCAATGATAAAAGGCTTTTTGTGAGCAGTAACACGTCACCTCAGTGTTGTCCTGTATGCATAATCTCATTTATCAAGCATGGCTGAGCCCACATATATGCATACACAGGTGAACATGTCACCATTGACACCTATTTTTAGACATGAATGTTCTTCTAAGCATGTAATGTTGTGCTTTTCAGCTTGCTAAAACAACTCTGTAGCCTTTTATAAACAACTAATTCCACTAAAAGCATGAGCCTTCTATAAATAAAACCCATCAATCAAACCCATCCATTTGCTTTCCCTCATTCCAGTAGAAAAACAGTGACATTGGCAGCTTTGAGCCAGCGAAGGGCCTCACTTTTCCCCCTGTTTTGCCCTTAACTGCCTCCCCTGAAATCTCCCTGCATCACTGCTTCTCTTCTTTCCTCACTCTGCATCTGTTGTTAACCTCTGATAGTGTATATTCTTCAGGCATGTGGATAATAAATATCTGTGCTTCCTTCCAGTTGCTAATGAGGTTTCCATTAATCACCCCAACTCTGTCTTTCAGTTGTCTTTCTTCATTCCCTCTCCTCATTGATTATTGATAGGATGAAGAGGCAAATTCTTGAGTGGAAGCAGAAAAGAGATCCATCAGAAAAAGACTGAGGGTTAATAATAGTAGCTTATAATTTGGGAACAGATCTGTCATCAGACAGAGCAAGGATAAAAGATAAATGGACACGATGAAAAGCGAAATTATGAGTGAGAAAAAAAATGTATGTGTGTGTATGTGTCTATTTTCAACTTCCTTGAGCTCAGACTCATCTGTCACCTTGACCTTCCCTAAAAAAACTCAAAGACAAGATGAATGACAGTGGTAGAGTCAATTGAGCAGTAATGTAGACGTGAAGGATTGTATTACTGCATGTTGATTGGCCTGCAATAATATCTAATTACAGATCAGAACAGTTAGAGAAGAAAAGGGTCGGACTGGACATAACTGTGACTGATATAATCTTCAGTGCAGCAGTCTATAGTTAATGTACACAAATGGCACACTGAGATTAAGCAGCCAGAACAGGTACGTTTTATTCAGGTCAGACTAATTCTCATTACTTATTTGGTCGTAACGGTAGTCACAGATTACCAAATTGCTCAACTGGCAGAAGAGGACTCATTAACCTTGCTTAACTGGAGAGTGAAAAAGAACACAGAGGGTATCTGTGACAGGTAAACACCAAACTCAGTCACGGGTAAGACACAGGTAATCAACTGATTATCTTGAGAAGCAGCTACTGAACACAGTGTTGTGACTCAAATTTTCAGCTTTTGCTGGGCTTGTGATGTTGTTTCCACTAGGGCTGTTGTGTTATATTGCGTTAAAATTTGCTAAATTAAACCTAGATAACAAAAGTTAAAATTATTCCCATTTTTGTACCAGCTCTGGAGACATCATCAGGACTCTCCAGAAGTTCAATTAAATGTTTTTCTGCATTTTTTTTTTACCCAGGTCTATTGGCTGGGGTCTTTTGTTATTATTTTAGCTTTAATTAATTTCCAGACTGAGGTTCTTTTTTTTTTAGTATTTTTAAGTTTTAATGGTATTTTTTTTATCTTAACATTTGAAGTATTTCAGTGGCAATATTTAAGAAGTTAAGAATAGGAATTACAATACAAACATCACTTCGTGAATACAATTGACTCAGTCATGTTGGCATGACTGTGCCCCAGTGTACAACGCAAGGTCCAGAAAGGCATTGTTGGATGACTTTGGTGCAGAAGAACTTGACTTCCCTCACAGAGCCCTGACTTCAACCCCATCCAACAACTTTGGGATAAATTAGGATTGAGTTAGTGAGCCAGGTCTTCTTGTCCAACATCAATGTCTGACCTCACACATGCTCTTCTGGATGAATGGGCAAAAATTCCCACAGACACACACCAAAATCTTGTAGAAAGCCTTCCCACAAAAGTGGAAGCTGTTATAGTTGCCTATGGATTTAGAATGGGAAATTATTAAAACTCCTGTAGGTATAATGTGTAGGTGGCCCAGCATGACTTTTCCTCAGTGCACAAAGCAAGGTCCATAAAGCCATGATCAATGGGAGTTGGATGCGTTCAGTGTGGAAGAATTTGACTGGCCTGCACAGAACCCTGACCTCAAAACCATCCAAAACCTTTGGGGTGAACTAGCAAAGAGATTGAAATCCAGGGTCCAACAGGAGTGGAAGCTGTTACAGCTGCAAAGGAAGAATGAACTTCATACTAATGCCTATGGATTTAGAATTGGATGTCATAAAGTCTCCTGTATGTGTAATGTGTATGTGGCCCAAAACATTTGTCCATGTAGCGTATCATTCAAGAGAGGTTTACTTGACAGAAACACTGCACGCTCATAGAGTAGCACATTCTGCCTTACTACCATCAATTTACTCTACAAGAGACCATATTTTACAAAATAAGCATCATACTTTATTGAGGAACACTTAAAACTGGAAACTGAAACCATACAATCATCAGGAAAGTGTCTATTTGGGTCATAAATCAAGTGAGAATCAAGGTGGTTTTCTCATAGACTTCTTTACAAAGACTTCTTTGACCTCTCTGCTGGTCATTACAAAAAAGGGAGGTAGAAAGAATCTCTTATGCAGTCCCTCCATTGTTGTTCTTGTGTTTTACTTTAAAATGTTTTTGATTAAAGTTATTTTGGTTTAGGGTTATCCAAATCAAAGAATAACAGGCTGATAGAGCCTCTTGATTTATTTGACCAGATAATTAGTGAAAACGATTCTTTACCACAGTTTGAGATAAACTCTCGTATAAAAGCATTGAGTGGGCTATATTGTCATAAGATGGTCTTCCATGTGGTTCATAAATGCATGATGTTGCTTCATTCAAATTTAGTTTTGGCTGCCCTCTGCTGGGATCATATGTGCCAACAACCTCAGTAGGAAAGTTAATCATATTCTAAAACTCATGTCAGCTGTCAAGACATTGTTCACGTTCATTTAAACTTGGAGGCTGCAAACAGAGAATTAGTAAACTACATTTTAGAAGATTAGTGTTGGACAAATACGAGATTGATGGAAGAAGTATTTTGTAAAAGTTATACTATTCTAATATAAAATGTACAACAGCTTTAGATGGCTTAAAAATAAGATAACTGGATACATACAACCAATGAACAATGACATTATACTGTTAGACATTGTCACAAACACTAAAATTGTGCCAAAAAATTAACATTTTAAATCTCTCTCCCAAGATTGGTTTTGTTTCTAGCAACCGATACACTTCCTCTAAAGTATTCAAAAGTGGGGACACAAGCCCCTCTCACCATGGCGGGTTGCATCATGAAGGGTATCCAGCGCAAAATCTCTGCCAAATTACGAATGCGGATAAATCTGCTGTGGCGAGCCCTTGGGGAGAATACAAGGGAGCAGCCAAAGGTACATTATTCAAAGCAAATACAAAATCTTAAAGGATAAAACTGCACTAATAAATCCAATTAAAAAGGCCAAAATATACAATGTGTTGGTTTGTCTCATCACTTATATGTAGTTAAGGTGTAAAGCTTCAAAAAAGTCCCAAATATAAAAATGAATGTTAAAAAAAACAGTAAAAGTATTTCTTTATATTCTAGTTAGTATTTCCAGCAGCAGTAGGATGTGCACTGAACAGACTCATAATAACATAATAAAGGACTGTGTGAGTGCTGGCTCACTAATGTGTTTGTAATATTCACGGAACAACAATAGAGCTCTGTGACTAGATTAGGTTTTATCTACACAGTTCATTGGCTGTTTTTGGTCTTTTAATGGAGTTTGCAGTTAGATTGAAGTGTCATCTTTCTTGTCCTTTTAGTCTACAGCTTGACAGTTGTACAAGATCGCCCTCATACGGACTAAAAGTCCTTGAAATAAGGTACAGGCTTGAATGCTAATGAGATGAGTCCCTCAAAGTTATTCTGAGTCTGCAGTTTGATCCTGAATCTGTTTGATGCAGTGTCAGTTCTCTGATAAAAAGGACATCTATCCCCAGTGTGGTGTTACTATTGTGAGTGGCTCCCGGTTGTGTCCGTTGATGATTGGCCAGGGATTGAAGTAGGGGAAAACAGGCTCTTTGAATTTTGCATCATAGAAGGTGAAGAGGTGGCTCATGTTTCCAGCATCATAAAATGCAACTTGCCCACGACCGTAGTCTAGGTAGACCCCGATTCTCCTGGGGGGTTTGGAGGGATATAATAAGTTCTCGTCTGAGTCGGTGCATGCTTCATATTCACTGGTGCTATTGCCATTGTCTCTCAGCACCAGCGTCCAGAAACCATCATCCGGGCACAGGCTGATCTCCTCCTTCCTGTTGACGGAGGCTGTAGCCACACCCAGGCCCCAAGCTGTTTTGGAGCCTACCTCCACCTCCCAGTAGTGTCGGCCTGAGGAGAAGGCTTCGGAGCCCAGGACGATGTTGTAGCGGGTGAAGCGTTCTGGGTTGTTGGGAAGGTTTGGTTGGAGTTTTCCCACATGCACGCTGGTGCGACATGTAGAAACCCATAGACAAGGGTAGGCTGTGTCTGGGTCAAGAGTCACAGCTGTCACAGCTGGGAAGACATTAAAAACAGTTAGAGACAGACCAACAAAGGAAGAAACATGTTGACAAAGAATGACTTGACCCTGGAGTGACCTTCAGCTACTGAATGCCAGCAATTAGAGTAAGATGAGCTGGATAGGAGCATCAGCTACATGGACACAAATTAAACATAAATGATGTAGCTGTTATGTATTCAGAGATTAAATTAATCTCTGGAGATGTGCCTAGTTGTGCTGAACCAACAATGATGCTTGAGGTCACTTCAGTGACAAATTACCCACAGTGCACAAAGTATGTGCTTGCATACTCAAATTCTGTCAGTTAAAAAGAGGTTAAGTTAAGAGAACAGAAAGAGGCACGTTTGAAACTGTCTATCCAAGTCCGCCAAACAGAGCAGGTTGAAACCAGGCTGAGCAATTAATCAAAGCACAAAAATGTCTTTTGTAGATGTAGCTAAACCTATTGAAAGGAGCACTCAACCAAATTTTCATTCCATGTCAATACATTGGTCATAGAGAGTATTATGAGTGTCACGGTCCCTCAGTTTCTGTGCTTTTGAGTTCCTAGTTAGTATCTGAGTTTGGGTTTCTTCATGTTTTAGTGTCTGAAGTTTTCATTCACCTTTGCCAAGATGGCAGAGGTATATGTTTTTGTTGCCGTTGGTTGGTTTGTTTGTTTGTGTGCAAAATAACTCAAAAACTTATTAACGGATTTGGCTGAAATTTTTTTTTTATGGATTTGGCTTCATACAAGGAAGAGGTGGGAAGAATCCGATGTCCCCACATATCATGACTATGAGAAAGTGTGTGTGTGTGTGTGTGTGTGTGTGTGTGTGTGTGCGCGCGCGCGCGCGCGCGCATGCACACAAGCATTGTAGAGAGATAAAAGGCTCAAGCTGCTTGGCGGAGGTCTGCTCTCTCTGAATACTTTTCTAGTTTTTAGTATTTTGTTGTTTGTAGGTTTAACTTACTGTTCAGCATTTATGGAGTTTTGTTTTTAGGTTTAGTTTTTAATGTTAGTCTTTAGTCTTTTGGTGTACATCTTAATTCCAGTAGTGATGAGTTTCTGTTTGTTTCCTTGTGTTTTGTTTCTCATCTTTTAACTTAGTTAAACGATCAGTGTTTGAGATTTCAGTAAGAAAGAAGATTACAACAACTAACTACCTGTACTCACCCCCCTTTCTTTCAAAACGTGTCAGAGAACCTACAGTGGCTGTCAGGAAACAAAATGGAGTCTTCCACGACTGCATCCAGAATTATTTCTAGTCTAGAGGTTTGTGTATGTAGATATAATTAGGAATCAGAAATGTAGTTGAGCTGAATAAGATTTAGGAATTAGGTGTTCAGTTCCGCAAAAGTAAAGTAAAAGTAGATTATAGCCAATGAATAATGTCAGTTGTTCTGTATTGTGATAGCATTTCATGGCAAATGCTAGGATTCAAGTCTGTCCATTCTGAGCTACTCTAGAAAAATGGTAACTCCTATGGAAGGGGGACAAGGGGACTTGTCAACATTGTAGATATAAAGATCTTTTTGTAAAGTGAACAAAAACACAATTATTATCATCCTAAAGAGATTTTACGCTATGTACCTTTCAGCTGCTCCCTTGTATTCTCTCCTCTTGCCACAGCAGATCAATCTGCATTGGGAATTTGACAGAGGTTTCACACCAGATGCCCTTCCTGATGGGCTTGTGTCCCCACCTGGAATTAAACCAGGGACCTTTTGCTTGTAAGGCAATTGTATAAACCACTACACTATGGGGACACTAAAGAGATTTTTGCCATAAAAAGCATAAATATGAATATTAGACTCAGTTTCTCATAGCAGATCACTTTGGTTTAGGTTCCTTAGCTTCTGGCAACTTAAGTTTTGGAGTTACTGTTTTTATCCTCCATGACTACATGCATCATAACTTTGTAATAGTTAGTTTCTGTTTTATGATTTAGTGAGTTTAGGTCCTCATGCATTTTTTTGGGTTTTTTTTGGTGTATCTGCATGTGTCAGTGTCCTCTTGTTTCAGTTATAATTCTTGTTCAGTTCCTGTTTTACTTTGGTGGTTAGTTATCTCTGTGTCTGATCTTAAGTTTGTCTCCCTCCCCCTTCACGGTCTGTCTTCCCCTGTCTCTTGTTACCCAACTGTTTCCACCACCCCTGATTAGCCCTTTGTATCTGTGTGAGTTTATAGCTTCAATCCTTTTCTCAGTTTGCACGCTTGCACTTCCCTCTGACTTCAGTTTATCTTCTAGTGTTTTGATCACCCTTGAATCCTGTTGGGTTTGTGCTCTGTTTGCCTTTTAAAGTTAAGCTGGGTTTTTGATATTTGTTTTTCTGGACATCAGCCAAGATAAATCAGCTCACCTTTTGTTGAAATCTCTCTCCTGCCACTGCATTTGGGTTCTCACTCATCACAATGAGTCCATGACATCTGTTGCATAATGACTCTTAAGAAATCTAATCTCAAAGCTGTGAGGACCTTTCAAGTTGGATTATTTGAGCTTCTGTTTTTTTGTTAATTCAAAACTTTCTTATATATGGTGTGAACAATGTGGGTGTACACCACGCACAGAAATAAAAACTGTTGTGTTGCAGTCTGTGGTTTTAAGTCTTGAACAAATGCTAGAGATTACAAATCAGTGTTTTCCTGTCTTGCTAAATTACTGGACATATGCTGCGCAATGAATGCTAATGCTCTCTTCTACCTCTTTTTAAATAGTGTGTAATATCTTTGTACCTGGCTGAAGAATTGCACTCGTTTTCCTCCAAGTCCTGTACTGCAGAGGTCCCAGAAACTCTCCTGACTGAAGGTCCACAGCCACTTCTGGGGGGCGCTCAAACAAGCTCTCTGCCCTGGGAGACAGAGAGAGAATAATTTTGAGGATTATGAAATATCCAAAACTGTATTCTCCTGCAATTGTACTTTATAGCATATAAGACGTAATTTTGGAAAAGGTGTGGCATATCTTTATTTAAGAAGAAATTAACAAAACCTTTACTCTCCATGTTTTAAATTAATCTCAAACTGAACAAATGGGAGATTTTGCAACAGGCATAAACGGAATTTCCGAAAGAACAGTAATTGTTACTGCCACTTATTTACTACCATAACCTCACATCCTGTTAGAGTCAGACTCAGCTAATTACAAAACAGCACACTATTTCCTTGTGGTATTTTACGTTAGACAACAGTCATAATGAAACAAATGCTAGATAAGAAAGAACTCGATGTCCACTGATTGATCTTGATAAGATTATAACAGTACTCACCCTCCGATGAAATCTTTGATTCCCTGAAATGACAAATAAAATGAACCTATGATTACAAAATGTCAGTCTCTAAACATGTAGATACCGATTTCTATTCATGATTCACTATTCTCTGGTGAGCTGTGATTATTAAAGCAAAGGATATTTGGTTTTCAATATGATGTGTAACATGTGCTTATACATTACTTGTTGTTACTCTGTGCTGACTCTCCTCCCTTACCTTGAGTTGCTCTGGATTTTCTTCTTCCCGAAGTTTGTGGCGAAGTTTGTCAGCAGTAATTTCCAGTTGGCTGATTTGCTCTGTGGACTGAGTGAGTGCCTCCTCCAGCTGGTTGAGCTTCTCCTCTTTCTGCTGCTGCAGTTTTTCCTTTATGCGCTCCTCCTCCTCGAGAAGGAACTCCCTCAGACGGCCAAGCTCTACAGTGACCAGCTCCTCCAAATCTCCTGCTCGCTCCTGCAATGCAGTGAAGACTTAATCACAAAGGGCAAGAACTCAAATCCAAAGGCCATATAAACTAAATTTAGAAAATGCTTTTGCTTATAATATGGTTTTCAAATGGGTAGTCATGTGAACATCATTAAATATTCAGTGAAAGTTCATGCAAATATTGAGATCAATAGGAAACAATCTTTAAAAATGATATTATCTGTGTGGATTGCGTAAAACGATGCGATAAATGGTTTGTTGTTTGGATGACACCCTCGAGCATATTGCACCAATGCTAAAACTTGATGTTTCCTGGTTATTTTTGCTGGGGGGGGGTTTGGTGGCTAAAAACCTGACTGGGACGCTTCATGTTATTTTCACTTTAATTTAATCACCCCTCTGTATCTGAATTTTTAACTGCTAAAGGCTCCACTATGATCACTAACTAGTAATTTATTGTCAGTCTAGTTTTTGATCAATGTTTTAATCACTTGTAGAACCACATTTAGCACCTAGAACTTAAAGTAAAGGTCTGGACTTTGACTGGGCAATTGCAACATTCTTTTTTTCAGCCATACGGTTGGAGATTTGTTGGTGTGCTTATGATCATTGCCCTGGGCACCACCCAATTTCAGCCAAGCTTTAGCTGCCTCAGACTCTGCAGACTGAGGCCTGTAGAGTTTGAGATGTTGCTCTTGGGTTTTTTGGACTTTCTCTGAGCATTCCTGGGTCTGACCTTGGGGTGAATTCCTGGGACACCCATTTCTGGGAATATTGGCAGCCGTCTTGAATGTTTTCTTTTTCACTGTAGAATGATTGGCTTAAAATTCTTTGGAACTCTTTTCCAGATTGATGGGCAGCAACAATTGCTTCTCTAAGCTCACTGCTGATGTCTTTCCTCCTTGGCGTTGTGTTACAAGACCAGCAAACTACCAAAATGTTTGTTTTTATAGAGATGGTCACACTGGATGATAATCAGTTAATCAATTGCATTTGATTAGCAGCACCTGGCTGCTATTTATCCTCTTATTTCCTGTGGAAGCATTAAGGGTGTACTTATTTTTTTCCTAACACTGCTTCTGCATTTTGGTTTAGTTTTTGTTTAATAAATAATGACACACTGTAATGTGTTGTGAATTGTTGCGCATCTGAGGTTCTGTTTACATAATGTTAAGACCTGCTAAGGACCACATGATTTCTTATGTCCTGATATGTAAATAAATAACTGAAAGAGAGTGTACTTCCTTTTTCATAGATTTATACATCAAAGTTACACTCCTCAGTATTATATAAAGTATGTACAATTTCTCAGAGTGTGACAAACAGGTCTGTGTTTTTAACACAGAAAGACACATACATGAAAAAATGCAGGAAAAGACAAATTGACAAACTTCCTCTGTTCACCCACATCCTGTCATACTGACAGAGAAACTGAGAAGTGAAAATTTATGAATCTGCATGTAAACTGGGTCAGTCAGACAGGAAAATATACACGCTGACACATTTTAAGAGAAAAAAGAAAGATGATCTGTAGTAACCCAGAGCAGAGATACATAAAGTTATCTGCTGCTACCAGAAATGCTCCAGTGCAGCAAATATCGCCCTCATATCTCTGTTTAACAAACAGAGTGACTGTTCAAGCGAATGCTGCCATGGGGGAAAAACAGCTTCTTTATCCAGTCTAAACTCTATCAGCTCTTCTCTCTCTGCCATGATGTGAAGCTTTTTGTATACGTGTATATTTTTTTACGTGTGCCTCAGCTTGTAAAACGAGAGTGTGATGAAGGCAAGCATAAAATGACTTGTATGAATGTTTACGAAACACCCTGTTCATTTCTGGGCAAGTGTGTGGCTCAGCACAACAGTCACAGTCAAACAAAGCTGAGTAACAACAAGGTGTGTCACCACCAGTCATAATTAGGACAAGTCATCCCTCAGACATTTGTCAGACAGGTAAAGGTGAAGGAATACCAGTGAATGTCGTCGAGCCACTAGAATTTCAAGTTATTTTTAAAGGACAACCACACAGGCATGCTTTTCTTTCACAACGCCACACACAAGTCCCCCCCACCACACACACACACACACACACACACACACACACAAACACAAACACACACAGACACACACACACACACACACACACACACACTAACACACACACTCACAGACACACACACACACACACTAACACACACACACACACACACACACACACATACACACACACACACACCCACACCCACACACACACACACACACACAGATATATAGGAGCAAGAACAGAAACCATGGACAGGCCCCTGCACGGCATGATGGAAGAAGTGGCTGATATTGAAAA
>VUQH01060559.1:12237-22519 GCA_015106775.1 Etroplus canarensis | reverse complement strand
CCATTATCAAACTGATTGTACGCCTCCAGTGACTTGTAGGCCTGGAATTGCTCACTGGTATAAAAGCTGCATGCCAACACAAGATAATGGTACACATCTTAGACCCCCGTTCGCCCCCAACGGGCAATAGACTCCAGTGGCGATCCGTGCCGATTTAGCGTTCCCGATCAAAATGTCGTGAAAAGGCTGAAAATTGGGTTCCTGATGATCTATTGCTGTTTTATTCCCGTCAAAAGGCCAGCATTCACGTTGTGACCCCGGTGCATTGCTGCGGCGTTCAGGATGCACTCACGATGTATTGATGTTGATGTCGTTTGGCATCATTGCCCCCATCATGCCGTTTTGACTGGCTATTATCGGCAATACCGGGACTATGCAACGGGAAATGGGCATGACAAACGGCACTTCATCAGCAGTTCACCGCCAATAAAACATCTTCAATATTGCCATCAATATTGAATTGATGGCAACGCTGAAACTTCATTGTTCAGCTTTTCCTTTGCTGACGAGTTTGGCTCCACACCTATTACACCGATTTTTCTCATCGTATCTCTTTCTATCCTCCATACTTAATGATTCTACATCATCTTTCTCCTTTTTCCTTTTCATGATTTTGATCACAAGTCAAATCCGATATCAAAACAGTTTAAAATTTGCAAGGGAGATAAACAGCGGTGTGTGTAAACAAGTACAGCTTGCCAACAAAGATGGTGTCACTAAGGAGGTCACGTGACCAAAAATTGTGTCTGGGGGAACTATGTATAGGTTCCCTGAAGCATGAATTACAATCTGCTGGAGTTACAGATTAATAATAGAGACATGGTACAGAACTGATCATTTTAAGAGAACATTAAAGTAATAAAATAAAACTCAACAGCATAAATAGAATAAGCTGTTAGCAATTATGCAGCTAAAATAAGTTCGCATAATCTATGAATTTTATATTTCAAAGAAAAATATTAACTGCGGTTCCAAAGACATTGGCAATTCTAAATTGACCATAGGCGTGAATGTGAGCATGAATGGTTGTTTGTCACTCTGTGTTGGCTCTGCGACAGACTGGCGACCTGTCCAGAGTGTACCCTGCCTTTCGCCCTATGACAACTGGGATAGGCTCCAGTGCCTCCCCATGACCCTGAACTGGATAAGCGGAAGAAGATAAATGAATTAATTAACTGTAGTACAAACTAAAACTAAATTAAAAGGATAGCCTTCTGAGATACTTGAAAGAAATATAAGAATCAAATAAGAAATATGAAACTGTGCTAGTGGTAAATAGTGGCAAAGTAAATGTTGTTACTATATTGCTGCAAGCGCATAAAAACACAGCCACAGACACAAAATAAAGGGAAACTTATTTCTTCCGTGACAGACAGTCCCACAAATCTATTTTTTGCTACCATTGTACAAACTGTTTGACACAATCAGTACAGCCTTTCCAGTTTTTATAGCTTGACATTTGGTCCTCAGAGTGATTGGCAGAAATGCATATTGCTGCTGCAGAACTTTTCAGTCGGTGGGGATAATTTGCAGCGTTACATTGCTGCAGAGTGGAGGCTTTTTTTATTTCTTTTCCTTTTTTCCCCCCTCTTTGATGGCTCGTCTTAATGGTAACAGCCTGGACTGGGTTCTCAGGGGCTGTGCTGAGCATGCAGTTGTCATGATAGATAAAATAGAATGGGGTCACAGAGGGAGACATGGCACTCCCACCACACTCCCTGCTAGAATGAGCTACTGGAAGCCAAAGCAATCAGACAACACATCCTATTTTAGCATATTTAGAAAAAGGGAGTGTTAAGGGGTAGAAACTTAGTAAAGCTGCTTTTCAGGAGAGAAGTTTTAACCCTGTAAGTCTTAAAAATGCAGTCCCCAGCCATCAGAGCTAGGGTTTCAGCCACCACTTCTACCGGAACCAAATGATGACTTCATTACCCTTAGGCTGCTTCTTTTTTAGGTCTCAGATATGAGCTGTAGACAAGTCTGTGTGCACTAATTTATTTTGCTGGTTATGGAGCATCTATGCCATTTTCCTTTCCTTTCTCCTAACGCTCGCTTTGACAAGCAATCTCCCTAATTAGCTCTCCCCTCGCCAGCTGAAGGTGAACTTATTACAGAAATTAGCCAGTGGGGAATTTGGTTGGAATGAATTCCTGTGTATTCTTGGCATTCTGTGACATATGAATGGACACTACTGTGTTAGATATCATGTAGTTTTTATCAGCAGAGGCGGAAGCATTGGCTGTGGGTTGCTCTGCTGTAGCCAAGGAGTGATCAAGGTTTCACGTGTCACTGCACCTGCAGCACAAAATAACTACATTGACATTTTAACACAATAATTTGTTATCTGTCATTTAGCACTAGCAGTTGCATGTCAGTAAAGTTTATTCTAGGAGTGTGATGCACTCAGGTGGAAAGAACAAAGTTCAGTTGACATTTCTGGAGGCATGCAATGCACTTATCTGACTTTTTCAGTCCCGATACTGGTTGAGATACCTTGGCATTAAGCTGCATTACTTACTGTGAGTAAGAGACTGGGAAACTTTCTTTAATATATAAGGAAACATTCAGTATGTCTAACTCTGTAAAAACAATAGTTAACTAATTATAAATAGATAACTTAATTTAATAATTTATTTTATTATTCAAATAATAAATAGACTGACCTAATTAGTTGCACTCAAGAGTCTCTAAAGCTTTTTGCTGTCAGTTATAGTCACGCAAGATTCTCTCCTCTGTATGTTTTCACCATGTGGAACTTCTCGAAGGAGAACAACAACTCATTAAATTATTGAAAGAGCAATAAAAGCTTCGCAAGCATTAAACCTAATATGAAAAAAGAAAAGGAGAGAGAGAATTTATCATCGCCAAATTAATTGATCTCTGTTAAATTTTAATCACAATAAGTTATAAACTACAGCAAACAAACAATCCAAACTTTTTGGCATAGTGAAATACCCCTTATTGCTGACCCTTTGTAGTTGGCTCTTATCATCCTGCAGTATACCTACAAAAGTATTCTACTCTTAAATTTATGAGAGTTATTATGACATCCCATTCTGAATCCATAGGCACTAATATGGAGCTGGTCCCCCCTTTGCAGCATTAACAGCTTCCACTCTTCTGGAAAGGCTTTCTACAAAATTTTGGAGTGTATGTGTGGGATTTTTTGCCCATCCATCCAGTAGAGCATTTTTGAGGTCAGACACAGATGTTGGATGAGAGGCTCTGGTTCATAATCTCCTTTCTAGTTCATCCCAAAAGTGTTATGTTCAGTGGTGCTGAAACCAGGGCTCCATGCGGGCCAGCCAAGTTTCTTCACACCAAACTCATCCAACCATGTTTTGGACCTTGTTTTGTAAACAGGGGCACAATCATGCTGGAACAAAAAAGAGCCTTCCCCAAAATGTTCCCACAAAGTTGGAAGTCTTGGTAAAATGAAGCAAGACAAAGGTATATTTCCCCACACTGGAACTAAGAGCCCAGGCCAACCCCATAACATTATCCTCCCTCCACCAATCTTCTTCAGTTGACACAGTGCAGTCAGGGAAATAACGTTCTCCTGGCATTCACCAAACCCAGACTTGTCCAACTGCTAGATAGAGACGCGATTCATCACTCCACAGGACACGTGTCCACTGCTCAGAGTTCAGTGGCAGCATGCTTCGCACCACTCCATTGAACACTGGGCATTGTGCTTGAAGATACAATGATTGCATGTAGCTACTCAGCCATGGAAACCCATGCCATGAAGCTCCTGGCACAGTTTTTGTTTTGATGTTAACACCAGAGGTGTTAGAGTTTAGAATTCTGTGCTTAATTAGTCAGTGGAGCATTGGCAACTTTTAGACACTGTGTGTCTCAGCACTTAGTGACATCGCTCTGTGACTTTAAGTGGTCTGTTACTTCTTTGCTGAGTCTTTGTGCGTCAGGAACCACAAAGACCCCTTAGAACAACCAATTATTTCAGAAATGTTTGTAAAGGCAGACTGCGTGGCTAGATGCTTCATTTTATACACCTGTGGCAATGGGCCTAAATGAAACACCGTAATTCAATGATGAAAAGGTGGGGCCCAGTACTTTTGTCCATATATTAAATGTGTAGTGTATATACCTCTTCTTCACACAAAAATGTATAGGGTTGAATAACATAGAACTGAACTGAATAGATGTGCCCCATAGATTGATCTGTTGTCATAAATACCTAATCTAGCTGACTACTAATCAAATCAGTATCCTTACTCAAGGCATCTTGCAGGGTTGTAACAGTTCTCAAACCAAGACAAACTCCACAATCCAAAAATATCAGAATCAGCAAAAATGATCTAGGTCATGTTCATATATTGTTCATATATTATACGCTAACTAAATGAAATATAATTATTAGGCCTAGTGGGGCTACCAATACAATTAGCAAATTTCTCCAAAATTTGATGGATCTAAGAGCCACTACAAAAAATACAAGCTTACACACATACACGGGAAAAAAAGCAGGGACATTGTGGCTCTCTATAGACAGTCTGCACACTCATACACCCACATGCTCACATACTTGAGGCTATTAAATATGCCAACACCTCATCTCCGATCTTAGAGAGGGACAGACTGTCACAAGGTTCAGTTACACGCACACATGCACACACTAAGCTCCAAACAGCGGGACACAGCAAGGCACAACTACCCCCAGGACACTTAATCACACTCATAAAGAAATTCTGATGCAACAGTTTTCAGAAGTTACAAAGACAAGGTCAATAGATGCATTGTATTCAGGGACTATTTTTGCCTGCAGCTAGCCAAATGACTTTGAATAGTACACAAGAATCTTTGGCTACAAGTGAATTATGTGCTCTGTTACATAAGGTTCATAAAAACATGCATACAGCCCACTGCCACATACCATTTACCCAGTAATTACACCATATAAATTACAGCCAAGGACAGAACAGGATGGAAAATTACTTTGTATGGTAAATTTGTTAGATTACTGTCTAAAGAATATCCATAGCACGAAAAACTGCACAGTCTAGGGAGGTGTTATCAGAACTTCAGGGTGCAATGATACAGAACATTCATGGTTCAGTATGAACTTTGGTGTTGTAAGTGTGTTTAAAAGTTTACTGCATGGTCAGAACAGCTGAAAAAGAAAAAAATATCTTTTGTGCAAAACATGGAAAGTGTTTATTTGGCCATAATTCTTAGTGTAACTGTCAAAGTGCTTAAATGCATCATACATTACAAAGAAAAATCTGAGGTATTTATTTTCAAATACAAACTAAATAAAAATCCCAGTGGAGAAAAGTGCAGCATATTCATAATTAACTTAAATTAATCATTAAGACCAGCAGAGAAAATTCAGCTTTACAAATACAGAAATGCAAGCTGCTTTTTCTTTTTCTGTAAACACTGATGACACATTTGTGACAGCCAAAGGTCCCTCTGCATATCATAAATGTATTTCCTCTGTGACAGTAAAACATGTTACAGGAGCCTTCACAATCTGCTACAAGTTAAATTGAGCTGTCCAAACACTTTTAATGTTGACTGTAAGAGTCACTGTAAACAGACCAAAACAGACCACTAATCTAGCAACACTAAGGCCACAAATAAAAATGTCAAATTCTTCATTCAAAAACATTTCTAAACTTGAAATTACATCGTACCCAAAAACATGTTAACCCCACTTTCATTCAGGCCCTCTTCTGCAGAGCGGTGGAGACCTCTATAAACCTATTTTTCAGTTTATTTAGCCAAGACAATGCATGGAAATGTCTTGACATTAGTCTTAAAATGGTAGGGAAAACCTTGTAGTTTTCAAGACTAACCCTGCTGGCATGCTATGGCTGATGGACATCAGTTGGTGCCAAAACTTTCCTGAGATTTCCTCAACAGGCTCTTAGTACAGTCACTCATACAGCAAGCCATACTATTGGCCAAATGATTGAATTACAAATGCTCTTAAAGATACCAACCCCACAGAAACGTTGAAAGGTCAAGGTCAGTCACTCAGATTAAGCCAAGGTGAAACCCAACAGCCAGTTATCAACTAAAAAAAACCTGTGTCTGCACCCACCCGCCACCCCCCTCACCCACACACACGCACATTGGTCACCCATTCAATTGTCATGAAGGTGTAAACTGGCTATAGAGGCCAAAATGGATTTTTGTGCCAGGCTGTAAAAATGGTGCTTTCTGCTGTGAAGTTGGGCAGTCTGTGTCTATGGAGACTCCTCAAGTGGCAATGAGAGGAACTCCAGTTTTGTTTTGGCTTTATTTTTCAGCACCAGCGGTTGCCGCTTAGGATACACACATTTATCAGCCAAATAATTCTGCTTGCAGATAAAATGATTTTCACCAGTCACAGTGACCGATGCCTATCGGTTGTTTCCCCTCCATTTTGCGGTCATTTTAACCTAGCTACTGTTTCACCAGTTGTATGAATTTCTGCTCTTTCAAAGATGTGTGCTGAGTGGTAACTTTACTCAACAATCAGTGCATCCCTCTGCTTACAAAACCCTTCAACAGAGTGGGCTTGTTCTGTGTTAGATGCAGAAGAATCACTGAATATCATTGAATGGTATCTTGTTATCTGGGTGGCACTAGTTTGACTGTTCTGTCTGTCTTTGTCTGTGGGTTCACCTTTCCTGTGTTTAAGCAATAAACTGTCTTCGTCGTTTTACATATTGAAGGCTCATACTCATCCTCTTGCCCCACTCAATTGAAAAAACACACTCATTACAGTAAATATACACTGCTCAAAAAATTAAGGGAACAGTCAGTCACAGTTAGTTAAACTTAACTGATATGAATCTGTCCAGTCAGGAAGCATGAACAGTTTCCATTCAGGTAGTCCAACTCTTTCAGGATGGCACATCCATATGCAAGGTGTTGCCCAGCACAATCTCAAGAGGTGATACCAGGAGATGGGCCACACATATGAGCATGGCATGAGGTGTCTAAAAGCAGACAAGGTACTTTTGGCTAGCAATGGAGGTCTGTGTGATCCTGTAAGGATTTGCCTCTCCAAACTATCATTGACCCACTGCCAAACCGATCACGCAGGCAGAGTTACATTTGCCACAACACCTCCAGGTTCTTTCACCTCTGTCACATGTGCTAGTGTGCACCTGCTCTCATCTGTAAGAGAAGGGGGCTCTAATGGTGAGTGTCAGACCAGCTAGTTCTGGAGTTCTGTGATGAATGCCAATCAAACTGTACGCTGCTCAGCCATGAGCACAGGTCCCACTAAAGAACTTTGGGCCCTGAGTCTGTTTCTGACAGTTTGATAAGAAACACACACACGAGTAACTCTCTGCAGGTCAATTTGTGGGGCTCTGGTAGTGCCACTCCTGTCAAAAAGGGGCAGATACTAGTGCCACTTGTCTTGTCGTTGCCTCTCCAATGCATCTGTTGTCACTTTCATTTGAACCAAAGAAGGTACACTTAATTTACTATGGTTTATGCTTCCTAATCAGACAGACAGATTGTTATCCCTGAAATTTAATTGACTGTCCAAATCAAGTGTTCCATAAATTTTTTTGAGCAGTGTATTTCTTCCTTAATCCTGTTGCCTCCATAACAAGTTAAAAACAACAAGCGGTACCTACTGACAGTATTATTCTACTCCCTGTTGCAGGTGGCATGAAAAAGTCCTCCCTGCGAGATTTATGCACACTAGTGGCACTGATCATATCCATACCACATGTCTTGTCACATGTAAAACCATTGCTTTGCCTCCATTTGTGAGTATATGTGAATATTATAGACAAAACCAAACAAAACATTTGGTGATGAGCTGTGTGCTGAAAGAGATTCACCGTGAAGCACTTTGGAAGAGGGGAAGAGGGGACATTAGTTATGCTAATTAAAAAGATGAAGTGTAGGGGAAAGGAAGGAAAATTAAATGAAGCTAAAAAAGTAGAGCATGAATTAAAGCTGGGCTCAAAGCAAGAGTAAAAAACGGGGCAGCTCGGAAAGTGAAAATCTGTTAAAAGACACACACTGCATTAGTTTCTTAAAGTGGCCACAGTGGGGATGAATGGTGTGAAGGAAATTACCATAGTACAGACTCACACACTGAATGCCACACAGGAAACTAAAACTCTGCCCGGTAATCAATCTTTGTGTCCTACTTGTTCTCCCACATCTACCGTGTGCACTGTACTGTACTCCGTTAGGCTGACAGGATCCTCTAGTGATGCAAGTTTAGCTATCTGAGCCAGTACCAATTTAGCAAATAAAATTCTGGCTCCCTGTGAGACTTCAATATGAAAGGCGGTCTAATGATTTCCCTCTAGTAGAGGGAAGACGGCAGTCTCTCCAGCCAGCTTTATCACACGCAGCCTTTGTCGTGTTTGTTGTATCGCAATCTGTTTGCCTGCAGAGGTCTGGCTGCTCTCATTGATACAGTTTGTCAGACATGTTTTCAGGCACTGTTATTTTGCTTTGTTTCTAATCCTGCTCTGTGCTGCTACTGCTACTGTTAGCAGTATCAGCCGCCAAGCCAGCCTGGTTCTGTAAAATACAAATTCTAATTGTTCCTATTTTACATTCTTAATTTTATCATGATTTTTTTAATCATGAACTTTTCTTTCTGCAATCCAGATTTGTATGATGCAGATTTGATTTGACACTATGTTCAAAAGTACTTCCAGTTAGATACTGATGAATACAGTATGTAAGTTGGGTAATTTTAATATAATTAGTAAACTTTTTTTCTTTTCTACTTTTCTTTTCAGGAACCGTTTCAGGCCAGTGTGGCCAGGATTAAAGATATGGTTAGGCTTTTGTTTTGTTCTTGTGTGTGTCGTGTCTCGTGGTGTTGCTTCTATTTCCTCTTTATGAGTTCAAATGGAAGTATGGTTGAGTCTAGTGCTTCCCTCCTGACAAACTTTACTTTACTGCCTTCTTCCTTTTCAGAGAAGAGAATCTGCGACTTTGTCCAAAAAGGCTAACAACACCTTCAACATTGTTGGAACCACCTATGCCATCAACGTAGCTAAAGATCAAGGTTTAACGACCATTTCCAAGAGTGCCGCAGGAGCATCAGCCAAGCACCCCTATCTGCATAAAATGGATGACCCCTACACAGAGGCCAAGAAATCTTATAACCGTGTCAGCAAAGTGGACAAGATATCACGCATCATTTTTCCAGTTCTGTTCTTCATTTTCAACTTAGGCTACTGGGCCACATACGTCAACAGAAAACCCGCTATCATGAAGGCAAACAACCTAAACTGAATTTGACCAAATGCTAGGCTTGATTGGGTTTGGTTCTGAGGGTTAGAGAGGACTGGAGGTCCATTACATCTTTTTGTGTGTGTACGTGTGTGCGCACATGTTTTGTGCGTCTGTTTTTTCTTAAGCGTTTGATATTTTGCACGTCTGTGTCAATGGAAGGCAAATTTGAACAAACAGTAGATTCACATAGAGTAGTGGACCTTGGAGGAAGCATATTCTCACACCAGTCTGTGTTTGCGTAGCATTTCTTTTTCTCCCCTTCATACTTAGCTCTGGCCCTGTTCTCCGTTGTAAGTACCCAGTGTTCTTCACTGTATCTTTGATTGCGTGCTGTTTTGTAGAGTAGTCAAATTGTGTTTTCCACTACGTTTTGACATGTTTGCACTTTGCTTACAATAAGTTAGAGCAAGCATGCATTTGAAGTTTTCATTATAGCTTATTACCAAAAATAAGGCTTTGACACATCCATTGAGTTGACAGCATGCATGCACACACACACACACACACACACACACACACACACACACAGACACACAGACACATGCATCCGAAAACGCCAAGAGAGCCCTTTGCTGGTCGCTTTACTGTTACTCTGTTGGCTGGGGGAAGCCTGTATAGTTCCATAGGAAGATCCTTATTAATCGTCAGTGTCCGGCCTTCAGCCTGCACTGAACTTCAACAGTCCCAATGCAGTATTATCTGGAATTGCTTTCGCGTCTCATTATGATGCCTGTACATTTTCTAGTTCAGTGGCTCTTTTAGTTTTAACTGGTTGACTATGTTCAGTGACAGAGAAGCTATGTGCCTTGGTGAACACACAAATCACAAAGCAAAAAGGCTTTGACATGCTTACACTTGCATTTACAACACACATATAGACAAACGTCTGTGTGTACATTACATACAAACATTGATGTCCATACTCTGCAGTGTAGTGCAGTGTTGGCTGTGCACCATGCACCGCCAGCCCGTGGGTACGGTCATAAAGTGGAAAAATTTTCCATGAATATGGAAGGTTACCAGACCTTTCACCACTGGTGAAAAG
>VUQH01060556.1:0-14938 GCA_015106775.1 Etroplus canarensis | reverse complement strand
AATTACTAATGTGGATCAATCTGCTGTCGTGACCCCTTGAGGAGAACACAAGTGAGCAGCTGAGGATATTCCTTAATAGTCTTGGACTTTCATATTATGAGCTTACCCCCCCCCCCCCCCCCTTTTTTTTTTTTTTTTTTTTTTTTTTGTGTTCTTGTTTTTTTTTTTTTTTTTTTTTTTTTTTTTTTATTTTAAGGTGTCTATTCACATTCATTCTTTTTCAAATGCACACATTGTAATTTTTTTAAATTTTAGGCACATACATTTACCTTGCTTTAACCCCTTCTAATCTTTTGAAAGCAACAACCAGACTTTCCAGCTGGCCAAAAATACAGCCAAACACCTAATGAACAAAACTGACTGGTCGGACAATTATTCTGGAGTCATCCCTTGTCTAACCAAGTCATTCTACATGAAAGTATGCAGAAACTATGATTATGCAGTATCCTACGATTAAGATGCGGCTCCAAAATGTTGCTCCAAATTGCTCAAGCTCTTCCTCACCACCAAAAGTTTTATGAAATTTCAAATTTGCTGACACACAAATAAACAGACTAATGGCCCTAAAAATATACCTCCACCTCAGCTCTCACCTTAGAAGATAAAAAAAAAAAAGATTCAGTCTTCTCCCCTTTTGAACTCTTCTCTTCAAATCTGTCTCTTGATGACAGTAATACTCTCTGGCTACAATGGCTGGTGGCCCAATGACTCGTCTTTTGCAGTGGGGTTCCTACCCCAAAGGAAGTGCAGATTATTTAGGTGTGTGTGGTATGTAGTGTGACGAAAGCATATAGTGAGAGACAGTTCCTCCTGTGTTGGCTCATGTTACTTCACTGGCAGGTGTAAGCAACAGCATCTCAGTTTCACTCTACAGCATTCAACAAATTCACCAAATGACTTCACACCGTCCTTCACTCTTTCTGCCGCTTACTCCTTCCAGCACAAAAACACTGGCACTCACATTTTCAGACTTAGATACACGCCTGAGCACCTGCCTCCTTCTCATCGGCATTAAACCTTGGCTTGCTTTCAGTCGTTGTTTATTTGAGTGGCAGGATTTTTTTTTCTTCTATTTTGCAGTATGAAACACTGACATATGAGTCACTCATCTATCCCCCCAAGACAAACACGAGCTTTTGTCTCTCGCTTCACATCAATTCAAGGCCTGCAGTCTTCACCAAATGTCTTTTTAATGAAAACTGCTTCGTCTCATCACTCAGTGAGTGTCTAATGGCTCCTGTATCGCTGCAGGTACCGAGGATTGGTTGGGATGTCTGGCACAAGAAAGCGGAACCTAGAACCAAGACAAATAACATGCACACACACACACACCTGTACACACCAACAAAAGCTTTACAATCCAGCCTCGCTGAGTATCCAGCAAATCCAGAAGTGCGTGCAATTAGTTTGGCTTCTTTTGCTCCCTTGACGAACAGAAACAGCGCAGGTTGTTAGAGCAAGATATTTCTGGGTTCATTTAATCATCAGAGACTGTGAGGTGTGAAAAAACAGGGGATAGGAACAAAGCAGTCTTCAGTAAAATGAAGTGGCTAATGAGGACTAAAAATCAGATACATGAATCAGAGTATAATGATACATATGACCACAATCATGCATGGCAAGTGAAAACTGCGTCAATGATACTGATGTGGATTTCACTGACTGATTGCATTGTATATGCCAAATCAAGGCACAAAAGGCAAAATGACCGCCTTACCTCCCATTTCCTTTCCCACCCACTTCTTCTCATTTCTTTCCCCAGCATCTCTTTTTTTTTAAAAATTCCGTCTCCATCTCCTCTATCTCCTTTTCTCCCTCATGTCCTCTCCATTCATTGTCTTTCCATGACTCACCTTCCCTCCCTCCCCCTTACTCGGCTCTCCTCTGCGAGTGGAGGATTTGCTTGCTGATCCTGATCCCACACACAAAAGGAGGATGGATAATCAGCTTCCTCTCTCAGCCAGCCTGAATCGGCCCTCTTCAGAATTCCCACGCGATGCCTGCCTTCTGAAACCGGACTGTTACCCATTATCCCTCATCTACTCACCCACTCATTCCTAATCTTTGCCTCTCTTATCTCCACTCCTTTTGGACTCTGAGCTTCCCTTACCAGCAGTCACAGGATGGAAAGTCAGAAGTATTACTAAAAATATTTTGAAAGATCTTCTAATGGACACTAATGCACCACACTTAAACACAAAAAGAAAATTAAGTGAAAACCTAAGGTGACAAAAGGAAAAACTAATTGTAGATGGATGCAAAATAGACCCACTTCAGAAAGGCTGGTGACATTCAGAGCAACAAAGAGTTTTATTACACTATTCTATTATGCTATTTTGTACGTTCTTTTTGCTCTTTTTAGCATGAAAGCTGAAATGCATGAAAGAAAATAACATACTATTGTAAAAAAAAAAATACAGCAGTAACACCATAAGCCTTCCATTTTTTTCATGAACAAAATAGCTTCACAGCAGTTTTAGGGTAGTTCATAATTATAAAGTTGTTCATGCAGTCGATGACTATATACAAAATCATGAGCACAAGGTAAGACATACAGTTAAAATTTATACAAATGTTATAACATTGGTTGGCTATTTATCATGCAGTCAGCTCTGTGAGGCTGTACAACCTCAAGATAACTGGTAGCTAGGGGAGGTTAACATGCTAACACTAATAAATTTAACAAGAAGATGTTTGGAAGGTGTAATGTACAATGTTAACTATGTTTGTAATTAGGTTTATAACCAAAGTATTGGGCAAATTGTGACTTTGACCCAGTGGTGCTGCTTGCTAAGGACTATAGGATTTTGCAGCTGAATAAGCTGCTTGAATCACTGGTTAATTTCAGTTTAAAAAAGCCAGGGGATCACTAACATTGATGGGCTTTATCCTCAAAGGAATATCTGTACAGCATGCAACTGTACAATATATCCATCATTCAGAAGGTACCTAAAACCAGAGACCAAAAGAAATTGCCATTTGAAAGCCCTGCTGCTAGATTCACTAAAGTATTTATGAAGTACTGTGCAAAAGTCTTGAGCATCTCCTCATTTCTTTATGTTTTGGTTCCAAGGAGCTGGCCTTTTTTTCCCTTCTTTTTAAAGTGGTCTTCAGCAGTTTTTCTCCAGGCTCCATTCAAAGTTTTCAGTCCAGTCCTTGTTCCTGACCTTTTTCAGAGTTTTTAGTTTGTTAAACCACTTAATAAACACTGACTCATGACTCATTCACACATGAATGTAAGAAAGGCACCTAACACAAGGGCTGAACCAGTGTTGTGTCCACACATAACAGATGCAGAACCAGTTTTAAATTGTATCTTTAGGCACGTTGCCACGAGCAGCCTGTTGCAAAAACATAGCATTTGTTCCCATTTCTTTAGATGAATCTATAAAAAATGCCAAAGATAACACATTTTGACAGGTGTAAAATAGTATTTTTGCATCAACAAGGTGACTCTCAAAGCGCTATTAGCTGAAAACTTGGCATATTTCAGCATGGTGTGCAGCATGTACTTAAAAAAATTGAAGAAAGAACAAGTGGAGGATAAAAGAAGAAATGGCAGGCCTACAGCTGTATCTACAACAGATGAACAGTATCTGTAAGTCACGCCCTTAAGAAATAGAAAAAAAATCCAGGAACCTGGTGTTTCTCAGGACCTGACATAGGACCTGAGATGCACCTGGTTCTTCAGTTGATCCATCTACTGTTTGCCTCATCAGAAACAGCTTCAGTGGAAGATTGGCCATCATGAAGCCATTCTTAAGGAAGAGAAACAGAGAGAACTAACATAAGAGCTGGGCTGAAAGTTAGTGTCAGCAGGTCTTATGGACTAATGAATGGATCTCCACATTACTGAATCACTGTGGAATCATCTTGGCAGAGAACAGCAGAAAAGGAAGCCAACGTGGAATAGACTGTCCTTTTGAAGCCTGGAAAACTATTCCCGAAGACTACTTAAAGAAATAACAAGAAAACTTGCCTAAGAGGGTTCAGACTGTGTTGAAAAATAAAGGTGGTTTATGTTTGTATGTTTCAGTGAATCGCTGCACCTATTTCCCATTTTCCCGGCAAAATATAAAGCAATGAATGGTGGATTGAAACTTTTGCACAATGCTGTGGTTTGTCTTCTGTGTATAGTATCTGTGCATGATCACTTCAGCTGAAAAGAATCCTGTTTATTCCATTATACACTCATTTAACATACTTGAACATTCTCTTGTGTATGCCGAGGCAGGGATGAATTCAGCCGTTTCTTTCAATGCAAACGCAAAGTATTTTTTAGGGGTTTGCTGACTACATATATCCACTTCAAGTTATGCTTCAGTGATGACAAATGTTGCACTGTTACAGGAAACAAAATGATGATGGAAGATGAAAGTTGGAGCTCATGCAGGAAACAACCGATCCTCCTGCCATTTAGCTTCATGACAAAACATGAACTATGGCTGTTAAATGAAAACAAATGTTCTCTTTCTTAATGTGAAGGCAAGTACGATATGTGAGTATTGAACAAGGTTGTAATTAATTTATTCCTTAGAGTCAGGAAACTTCTGTGCAAACTGCTTTTCAAGTACAGAATTCCTGTGTATACTTTCTGCGTAGGCAACCAGCTCCCAGGAGCACTGCCTTGTGTTCTTTCTTTAAATATGCTGTCTCGTCGACTTTTAAGTGAAGCTTCCGACCTCCCACTAGTCTCCCACTAAAGTTCCTCCTATTGTCTTCTTTCTCAGCTTCATTTTTCTCCTATTTCCATATCCAAAATTGTTTTTTTTTAATTGATTACACTTTGTCTCACATCTTTTTCTTCTTTTGAGTCATGCTTTACATAAAACTGGCTGCACTTTATGTGTTTATTGTTCTCTTTACTCTATCCCACACAGACTTAGCTGTCAAAGAAAAAGGAATGTACACATTGTTTCAGTTTTACATATTGTGTGGACTAAATAGATGATGTAAATTCTTCTGTTGTATATTTGAAGATGCTCAGGTGTTCAAACCAATCAAGGAGAATTAGATCTTGATGTCTTAAATTGAGATAGGATATTTCTTCTCCAAAACATCGCATTACAACATAACATCATGCTGGATCTGAAGGAGATTGCATGAAGTATAAAAAAGCAAAATGAGAGAGAATGATGTAGTAGCAAGGAGAGTGCATGGTGTGTGTGAAGCATTACTGATTTATACAGGCCTCTGATCCTTGGTGTGAGAGTAAAGCCCTGCTCTCTCTTCTCAAACTTCACATTTCAGTATTCATTGCTGAGCTCTTGGTATTCTCCAAACCAGGCTCCAAGAGGAATCATTCATCCCATTGCCCCATCAATGATTCACTGTCATACCCACGGCCGGAATTTAACAACCAACAGCAACAGACAGCTTGGGTGTGTGTTTGTGCTTTTATGCTGGCAAGTAAAACACTGAGCACTCAAAATTTGCCAGTTCAAGAGGTGACCAACCTGTGAAAACAGGCTTCTGGAAGGATCATTTTGAGACTCATTTTGTGTGTAGCCATCTTTTTGAGGTTTTAGAGATGAAGAAATTAACCTTATTGTGTCTCGGTTGCAGCCAAAGAATAAAGGTATCTAGTTTGAAGCCTTTTAAATAACTGAGTGAGATAGTTTGATATTGCTGCCAGACTGCAGGTACATTTGATCAGTTCTTGCATAGACAGTCCAGAAATCAAAGCACACTTTGACATGCCTAAGCATGACAGAAGTCCTTGATGGGTTCATAAGAGATGGCTTGCATTTCTTATGAACCCCTATTGGTTTGTGATTTATTCACCAGGGACACAGTCTCCTTGCCAGGAAGGGAAGGGTAAAAACTGAGATGTTCGATTGCATCATTCTTTTTTTTTTTTTTCCATATTCCTAATGAAGTATTATGAGTAATAGTTGCATAGGTTGTACAGGTTGCACAGGACCCCAAAACCAAAAGCCTTAAGTTCCATCAAGAGAATGCTTTAATGGCTCACATGTCCAAGATGAGCCTTAATCTGAAAAAGGTCCCCATGCTATGGAAGACATCTCATGCCTGTGCCAAAGATGTCACACCCCAGTGGCACTGACATCACATATCATAAAGACCCTGGAGAGACTTTCCCTGGACCAACTTTGGCCCTTGGTCAGCCCCCTGACGGACCCTCTACAGTTCACCTACCAGTCCCAACTTGGAGTTGAGGACGTCATTATCCTCCTGCTCAACCATGTCTACACTCACCTGGACAAGCCACTAAGCACTGTGAGGGTCATGTTTTCTTTTTATTTCTCCAATGCATTTAACACCATCAGGCTGACTCTGCTGGGTGAGAAGCTGACAGCGATGGAGGTGGATGCCTCTCTTGTCGTCTGGATTATTGACTACCTGACTGGCAGACCACAGTACATGTGTCTGTAGTACTGTGTGTTGGACAATCTGGTCAGCAACACTGGAGCCGGCAGGGTGCCATTCTATCTCCCTTTCCTTTCACCCTCTACACCCCAGACTTTAGCTATTGCACAGAGACTTGCCACGTTCAAAAATTTTCTGATGACTCTGTAGTAATGGGGTGAGTACAGGGTTGTAGTGGGAGACTCTGCCATGTGGAGTAAGCAGAACAATCTGCAGCTTAACTTGAGAAAGACTAAAGAACTGGTTGTGGACACGAGAAGGACCAAAACACCAGTGACCCATGTTTCAATCAATGGGGCCAGTGTGGAGATAGTGGACTACAAATACCTTGGTGCTCACATTAAAAATAAAATGGACTTTATTAAACACACAGAAGTCATCTACAAGAAGGACCGGAACTGTCTCTATTTCTGAGACGATTTAGGTCCTTCAATATTTGCCGAACAATGCTCAGGATGTTTTTCGAGTTTGTGGTAGCCAGTGCCATCCTCTATGCTTTGAGGCAGCTGTGGTTCAGGACATAGAGCGGGTTGTCTTCCAACATGAAGGTTGGTGGTTTGATCCCTGGCTTCTCCAGAACCCCAAATTGCTCCATCGGAGCATGAATGTGTGTGTAGTTAAATGCGCTTAAAGACATAGAATAAAGTCCTGTGTGAATGGGTGAATAAGGCTTGTAGTAAAAAGAGCTTTGAGTTCTCAGAGTAGAAAAGTGCTATATGCTTACCAGTCAATGTTTTAGTGGGATGGGGCAGCAGACTGAGAGTGTCGGATACTAACAAGCTCAACAAACTGATCCTCAAGGTGCAGTAACATCATGGGTGTGGCACTTGGCTCTCTGATAGTGGTGTCAGAGAGGAAAATGCTGTCCAAATTAAGGACAATACTGAATAATCCTTTGCACCCTCTCCATGATGTGACGGACAGGCACAGGAACACATTCAGCAGCAGACTCATTCTGCCACAATGTCATCAAATGCAATAATTCCTCCAGTTGGCCCTCGTGTTAACTTTGGAGTTATTAATGTTACATATTGCACTTTATACATATATGTTTATATATTTTAATCTACATTTTCTGCCTTTCAGATTTATATTTTTTTATGTAACTGAGTGTCTTTAACAAAATGCAGTCCCCCCCTTGAATTAATAAAATATTCTGATTCTGATATGAGTCTGATGATTGTTTGAAATAGACAGAATTCATGAAAGTAAGGACTGTTTGGCAATATGTTCTGAACTGAGTGTATCATAAATAAGTCATTCAAGGACATGTACTGCCTTCAGTGAAGCAGCAGTTAGCATGACATCAAACCTGCCACTCCGCTGCACTCCCTGCTTGTCTTGATATCAGGTGTATATGTCAGCTGTGTAGGTGAGACGAGATCAGACAAGTCGATATCTCCCCTCCTGACACTTCATGCTGAAATCTGTTGGAAAAATCAATCATTTATTTCCATTCTCTTATCTTGGTTCTTAGCTTGTTTTTTCTTCTTTAAAGGGACTTTCTTTTCTAATTATAAAGAATGACTCGACTTAAAAGGAACATTACTCACAAATCACCTACTTACACACATATAGTTTACAAATCAGTGAGCAAAAAACCCAGCAAGTGTGTTTAAAACCGCAACGTCCTCTCCACCATTCAAAACTGGTCCTGGTACAACTGAAAAAAACGGAACTGTAGACAGTCAGATGTTCACGTTTTAGCGTAGAAAAGGGCTAGGGTAAGACCAGCTCTTACAAAGGATCAGATTATTGCAGTGAAATGATTAAATGCATCTTTTTGTTTTTTTTAAACAACAACAACTACTAATCTGGCTAGTGCATTAAGTCCTCACAACATTTTTCAACATATACAGTGTATGCTTAGTGTCTAGCGTTTAAAAATAAAAATAATAACAATAGTAATAATACTAAAAAGAAGAAGAAGAAGATTCCTAAGCAGTTCATGGTTATGCACATCTAAATTCCATCTCATTTGTTACATAGTGAACTTAACTCAGAGGACTGTTGCAGTCATTGTCTCTTTGTCTCTGATGTCAGCATTCTAAGCCTAGGGATGAAGCACATTCAGCTGGAATTGAAATAGTATGAAAAGCTTGGAGATGGGCTGCAGAGATGGAGGTCATGAGTTTGAGTTGCGTCCCTGGTGTGTGTGTTTTTTTTTTTTCCTGCTCATTCTTTCTATGGAGAATGTTTGTTTACTTGGCTTTATTCTGACAGATAAAGAGAAAGTAGGAAGCAATTCTTGAATGTAAACTTTCTATTGTCAGAAAGTCTAACAACAACATCAAGGTAACATTTAAAAGCTACATCCATTCAGCATGAAGGGAACATTCATGACGTGGGTTCAGCTTTCATTTTGGAGGAATTTTTCAAAAAACTGGAAGGCGACATTTATTCAACATCAAAATGTTTGCTTGGAAGGTGTTGGATTGCACAGTTTGAAACGTCACTTCATCTTAACGGCTGTTCACAATTGCTAACACTTTCATAACTGTACAATTTTTACATGGGGGGGGGGTAGACACACATGTTCATCAGTGAAATATGCATGATGTCAACCATGGGAGCCATAATGGTTGGCAATAGTTTGTTTGAAATTCCTACTTCAGTGGGGATGCATTGTTCACAAGGACCCAATCAACATGCTGGGAATTTTCCTTCAAAGATGTGTTAATGCAGTTTAAAATGTTTGTAAAATGCTTGAAACCTTTAGCAGTCAACTACCAGTCCAGTGAAGAATTTTCAAAATAAAACCAGTCCATAGCCAGAGCTTTCTGATAAACTGTGACATGACCAGGTAAACTATTTTTATTGAGGGATCGGCATGTCTGCCCAGTATGTTTACCAGGGCACACTACCACCACATAACTGCCAAAATTCCCATTTACTGTATTCCTCCTAGAATTTGCATGACCTTCAGACTTCACTTGTTTATTTTATCCTTTGTTTACATTTGATCTTGCCACATTTCACCTCCTCTGGTGCAGAATTATGATGTCTGCCTCACTTCAATAACTTAAAAGTCGGCTGAAATGCGACAAGACCATTCAGACGGAGGTCCCTTTGAAAAACATCAGATACTATCCAATTTAGGACCACATATGAAAGTGGCGTGAATCCGATTTGAAAAAAATTTGAATCTGGGCTGTTCAGACTGTCATAAAAAAAAATCAAATGTAGGTCACATATGGGCAAAAATATTGGATTCATGCCTACAATGTGAACATAGCCTAAGTGCAGTTTCTACCTCTCTATCAGTGCAACATGGAAGCACACAGCCCGATTCAAGAGGTTTGTGCAGCTGCTGTCTCAGCTGTTATTTATGCACTTCAGATGCCTTTACTGTGAAGGCAGCATAAAGAGCGAGACTTTAAAATTACACAAAATTAAATATCAAATCGAGCCATGTGACTGTTCAGATGTTTGTACTGGGGAGTTGTTGACTTTGGTACAGTTTTTTAACCATAGGCAATGAGTTTAAACCATTTTCATTGATATTTTGTGAATCTTCAGCTGCTCCCTTGTATTCTCCCTAAGAGGTCACCACAGCGGATTAATCTGCATTGGTAATTTAGCAGAGGTTTAATGCCAGATGCCCTTCCTGACACAAACCTCCATGGTGAAATTTTCATTGATATTATTCAAGCCAATTGGATGAAATTGGTTGCAACTCATCTATAGTTGGAAAGAGGCACTGTGAGATGAGTGTGCAGGGAGCATCTACAAACTACAAAACAGTACCAGCTCCTGGTGTGGTACAAAAACAATTAAGGAAGTGTCATCAAAATCACTTTACATGACACTGGCATCCTGGTTATTATAGGAAATTGTTTTTGGAGGGAAACAAGGCCTACTTCATTTTTTAAAGGAAAAAAATGTACCTCACTGTTATACTTTGTCATGAAAATGACTTCACACATCAGTGCTGTGATTAACATGTTAGAAAAATTAGACTAAGGGGTAAAAAGCATCATTCATTCATTCCCTTATTCATCTATCTGAGAAATTGGCCCTTTGGCCTTTGTGTACGCTAATAAGAAATACACTTTGGAAAATGGCATGCTGCCCCAATGTTATCACTAAAATGGGTGAAACACTGACGTGCTTCATGTTTTTATGCATCTAATTTTGTAGAGTTCAGGCTTTTTACAATAGATTCAATAGCATCAGTGCTCACTGACTCAATGTTAAAAGGCTGTTCACTCTGTAACTTTATTTTTGATAGGGTAGATGTTGAAAAAAAATCACCCATGAAAAGGAAATAATTGGGCCACTGTTCCTACTTAATCATAATACTTTTTTCCCTGTACTTGAAAATATAATGTGAAGAAATCAGCATGTTTCTTTACTGGTGGGAGAGGGGCGAAAATATTGACGATTAATTCAAAATAATCATTGTAGCCCTGATTATTCAGGGAACAGGGCGAGCAAAAAATAGTCCGTTTAACATATGAAAACCTGATTAGACATAACTGCATAGTGTTTTCTGTAGTGCAGTGGTTTACACATTCACGTTACAAGTGAAAGGTCCCTGGTTCAATTCCAGGTGGGAACACAAGCCCCTTTCACTATGGAGGATTGAGTCAGGAAGGGCATCTGTGCTGTGGTGACCTCATGGGGAGAATACAAGGGAGCAGCCAAAGACACATACATACATATTAGACATAACTGCATGAGTAACATCTTTAACAGGCTGCAATTACTCTGCACTATGTTGTTTTATCTTGTTGAAGCAAGGAATATTGATTTTTCTGAGCTGATTGCCATTCCCAAATTGAAATGAATAGATTACCATGTTGTTAGCTTTGCTCCATATTCTGTGGGAAGCTGGACTGTTTTTCTCTTTCTTTCTTATAATTGCATGTTTTGACTTACAGGATTTCAGAATTGCTGTTTGAGCCGAAAAAGACTTGAGCAGAGAGATGAGGAAAAACAGAAGCAGGGAACAAGAAGGGAGAAATGAATTTAGTGATTATAAGAATGTGAAGTTAAGTTAGGCCTGAATGCAATCTCCTGAAAAGAGATCTTGTGATTGAGTTTGTGGAAAATTAGTTGCTTTAAATTTCAATTTTCCCTCATCTGTAACTAAAACATGGACGAAAAATAACGTACACACAAGATAAAACTGTAATAAGCTGATTTAAAAGAAAACCGTTTATATCCCTCCCTCCGGAAGATGATTAAAACATAAATAGATGCTCTAGGTAGCAGGGTGTGGGCGTAATACTAGATCCATATTTCTAGTGCAGAATTTCACTAAAGGCCTCTGGATCATTATGAGCCATGTAAGGTCACAGCACTCAAGTGATACTGCTTTCTTTGTGTGAAAGATATTCTCAGATCTGTCCCATATGTCAGCCTTGATGTTCTGGTTAGATAATCTGATGGGATTTCTATCACAAGAGGCACCATTGCTTATTTATCCTTCCCCCAACTTGTTCCATGCCCCCAAGTGAGCAACACTAACACCAGCTAACTATCTGTTACTTCAAGCTAACAGAGCTTTGCGTCTGCAGTCTCGGTTCTGTAGCATCGCCCCTGAAGGCCCTCCAGCCCTGTTGTTGGCTCCGATGGCTCACCCGCTGGTCTGTGTGATCTTCCCCGCAGGCGGTACTCACTCCACTCCGAGCTGACAGGTACGTGATAAAAATGCTGCATGCGTTAAAACAGTAAGTCAAAGGTACAACCATTTCTGAGAAAACGTACAGTACTGGGGTTTCTCTCATTCTTCTCATTTTCCTTTTCCCCTCTTTCTTTCTGATTCAGTCCCGTGTTTAATATGAACAGACAGAAAGACAGAGATGACTCTGGAAACAAGAAAAAAATCTGTAAAACTCCTAAAGAGTGAGTGGGGCCTAAGCCCTGGGGCTGAGACAAATCACCTGAGGCAGAGAACAATTCTACTTTGTACTTTCAGGCTTTTTTTCCCTTCAGTGTCTATTTTAGTCATAAATAGGTATGAGAGGAAAATGAGGTATTTCCTTTAATTAGAAACCCTTGGTACAAGAGAATGTGATCTTTTTGTTCTTTGCCTAATTAGGCTGCAGCATGTATCTAGAAATATGCATTGTATTCTTACCTGAGCATAAGTTTGGGCCACCCTTAAGGGGTTGACCTACTAAAAGTTGCAGGGATAGCGGGTATGTGTGTACGTGCATGTGTGGATATGAATGTGCACGAGTCTGTAAAAACTTTACAGAGCCATTCAAAGTGAGAAGTGGGTGTGTATTGTTCCAAGAAAGTCACAGCTCTGCCTGTGAAATGGTGAGTAAAGGAAGAAAATGTCAATTCCCAATATGGAAAACCACGTAATAACTCTCTCAGAGGAAAAGGGTAACACACACATCTCTGGGGGAATAGACACACACTTGGTTTTTAGTCCTGCTATTTTTCTATATACCCTTAAACAGACAGCAGGTCTTTGGGGAGTACTGACAAGAATTGTGTACGTGTTTGTGTGTGTACGAGTATGTGAGCCAGTGTGTATTCATTTTCTCCTTCGGCTCACCCGTCAAACTAAACCAGGTAGTTCTGTGAAGGTTAAGACTAGGAGATCCAGTTTCAGAGACAGATCTGACAAAGAAGGCACAGTATTTTGTCAAGTGTTTCTTCATATGTTGTTGGCATTTTGACAAAGCAATCCTCCTTATCCCTCAAACTGTTACCATTTCTGTCCATTGCTTTAGAAGATCCTTTGCTTTCCATGCAGTGGATATAGTTCCATGTTTGGTGGTTCTTCCTGCTTCCTAAGGCTGCACTTAATGCAGCAACAGCACATAGCTCGACCCCATGGTGATCACACACATAGATTGCCTGGTATATTTTTCTGGATGGGCTGTTTTGACCATTATCAATTTAGTTCACATTCAGCTTTATTGAATATGTATTAGCAACCCTGACTATGTGTCACCATATTCCTGTGGAAAAATCGCAAGTAAACTGAATTCTTGGCTCACAGATGAAAAATGTCACTTAGCTTAAATTAACTTTAAAATTCTACAAAATGGATGCAGGCTAATTTTGAGCTAAAAAATGCTTTTGCACTAAGTGTGTAGGTTACTAGGAAGCATGTCCCTGTAGTGTAGTGGTTTACACATTTGCCTTACAAGTGAAAGGTCCCTGGTTTGATTTCAGGTGGGGACACAAGCCTCCCTTAACATGGAGGGTTGTTTCGGGAAGGGCGTCCAACGTAAAACCTCTCCCAAATTGCAGATGCCGATTAATCTGCTGTGGCGGGATTAGGGAGCCGAAGGTAAATTGGTGTGAATTACTAGAATGATAATCACCAATGCACTTGTATTTTTAATTCATTATGTTTGTTTGTTTTTGCACTTGTGTTTATAATTATCAGTTTTCTCTATATCTTGCACCTTTGTTGTCAAATTGGTAAAGGTGTTTTCTTCCTTTTTTTCTGAAATTACAACACATTAAGGCCACCATAAATAGGTGGCTTTTGATAAAGGAAGTCTCAATCGGTTCAATAATAAGGAAAAATATGAATCTATTCAAATGAGAACAGGGGGGCTGGCTTATCTTAATAAAGAAGAGCTGAATAAAGCTGATGTCTCCGGATTTTAATAAATGTGAGCTGTATAGTATGTTTTATCCATGTGTTAAATAATATGCAAGCTGTTTAATATATTTATCATAATATTTATCCCAAGTAATCATGTTAATTAGTAATAGATGGAGCAATACATGGAAAATCAAAGATACTATCAAAGAGTTATAAAAACTGTGGATCTTGGGGAAGATTTACCTCCTCTTAATTGATTGGGTGGAGGAGAAAACTGATGATTAGAGGCTTTATGTAAGCAATGGTTTTACAACCCCAAATCAGAAAAAGTTGGGACAGCATGGAAAACGCAAATAAAAAAAGAAAGTAGTGATTTCTAAATTTACTTTGACTTGTATTTCATTGCAGACAATATGAACACAAAATATTTCATGTTTTGTCTGGTCAACTTCTTTTCATTTGTAAATATACATCCATTCCTGTCATTCAGACCTGCAACACATTCCAAAAAAGGTTGGGACAGGAGCAATTTAGGGCTAGTAATCAGGTAAATTGGTTAAATAATGATGTGATTTGAAACAGGTGATGTCAACAGGTGATTGTAATTATGATTTGGTACAAAAGCAGCATCCAAGAAAGGTCTAGTCCTTTAGGAGCAAAGATGGGCAAAGGATTGTTAGTTTGCCAGAAACTTATTGAAATGTTTAAAAACAATGTTCCTCAAAGAAAGATAGGAAGAGATTTGGATATTTCACCTTCAACAGTGCTTAACATAATTAAAAGATTCAAGGAATCTGGAGGAATTTCAGTGCGTAAAGGACAAGGGCGCAAGCCTAAGCTGAACAACCGTGATCTCCGATCCCTCAGGCGGCACTGCATCAAGAATCGTCATTCATCTATAAGCGATATCACCACATGGGCTCAGGACTACTTTGGCAAACCTTTGTCAAGTACCACAATACGTAGTTACATCCACAAATGCCAGTTAAAACTGTACTGTGCCAAAAGGAAGCCCTATGTTAACAG
>VUQH01060555.1:0-12547 GCA_015106775.1 Etroplus canarensis | reverse complement strand
TGCAGTTGGTCAGGTCTAGGTTCAGCAACAGTATGTGCTCAAAGAATGAGGTCAGCTGACTACCTGAATATACTGAATGACCAGGTTATTCCATCAATGGATTTTTTCTTCCCTGATGGCACGGGCATATTCCAAGATGACAATGCCAGGAGTCATCGGGCTCAAATTGTGAAAGAGTGGTTCAGGGAGCATGAGACATCATTTTCACACATGGATTGGGCACCACAGAGTCCAGACCTTAACCCCATTAAGAATCTTTGGGATGTGCTGGAGAAGGCTTTGCGCAGCGGTCAGACTCTACCATCATCAGTGCAAGATCTTGGTGAAAAATTAATGCAACACTCGGTGGAAATAAATCTTGTGACATTGCAGAAGCTTATCGAAACAATGCCACAGCGAATGCGTGCCGTAATCAAAGCTAAAGGCGGTCCAACGAAATATTAGAGTGTGTGACCTTTTTTTTTCGTGGCGACTTTTTTTTTGGCCGGGCAGTATATACATATATATATAGAGCCAGAGAGTACCAGATGTAAGTTGAAAACCTAAACTATGAACAAGCTTTGTGAAAATGGCTTTGTGTTTCTATTCTTTTAGCTGCTGTGGAGTGGCCTCTTAAAATAAATCTGCAGCGACAAGTCAGTCGGGGCCAACAAGAATAGGAGGGGACAAATATGTCACCAATCATAAAAGCTTAAGGACAGGAGCATAACTGCAAAATCACTCCAGCTATCTCACACTCTTTGCTTATTTTAGCTTCCTATGTATTTATTTATTTGTTTATTTATTGGAAGACTCACTCCAGAATACTAAATATTTGTTCAAAATTAAACATTTAACTTTTGTGTGGTCTGATATTATTTGCATATTAAAGTATTAACTTTTTAAAAAAGAATGTAAATGTAAAAAATGTAACATACCAAAATACAAATACTACTGTAACTAACTAATACAATATTATCCTATACTTTTTATACTAAGCAAATGTGATTGCACATATATGTGTTCTACTGAAGAACTTCACTCACTTTATCAATGTACTATGGTTCTTTTATATATTATATAAAAGATAGTTATTTTTTTGCTTTAGAGCAGATGGATGAATACCAAGTCTTTATTTAACAATAGCTGCTACTAGGTCGCAGCCAGAAAAAGTAATTCTACTATCATAGTAATCAAAATATCTATAATGTTAATAGTAATCCAGTCCATATACCTGTATATAACAGAGTGACTCTAGTAGTCTGAGGAAAATGGCCATCAAATCCTTGGCCTGTGATCTCAATAGTTTCCCGATGAGTTTATGGTGTTATTTTTCAAGTCTTGCGCATGGTGTTCATTGCATAAAGTATGGTCCCTGCTAAGTTTGCTAAAGAGAATAAAGCAGGGCATGCTTTAGGGTTGTCCTACTTTGTGATTGAGAAGTTGCTACAGGTACTAGGCATGTAGTGTCCTTCAGTTTGTTGGTCAGGTTCAGCATTCCCTCATCATGTTTGTTTTCAGAACGGCTAGATAGCCCCGACAAAAAATGCTCACGCTTCAAAGTAAGACTAACTCAGTTACACCTAGACACTGTCATGGTGCAATGTTCACCTTTCATGCACATTCCATTGTCTTTACACACACTTTAGTCTTGTGCAAATGGCTTAAATGCAATTTGACAAAAATGACCTGATGCACTACCCTGCCCAATGTGTGTGTGTGTTTGTGTGTGTTGTATTTAATTTTTTTTTTCCCATGTCACATAGAGAGCTGCTGTATGAACAGAAGAACACTAATGACAAAACAGAAAGTGAAGAGGACACAAAGAAACACAAAGACGGAAGAAAAAAAATTAAGTAGCAAACAAGTGTAGGAATAGTAAGAGTGTAACAGAAATGGGGAGAGCGGCTATGGTATCACATTGTGCTATCCCAGCATGGATGTGTGTGCATGGGTGTGTATGTGCTGGTTTTAAATGCACTAATCAATATGGTGGATGTCACCAATCTCCCCAGCAGTGGTCAAATGCAGATACAATCCCCTGGAGCATCCCCTGTTTCACTCTTTGTATCACCATTGTTTTTCAGCTCCTTGTACTTTTCAACACCAAAGCAACAAATAGTTAGACTGGTAGACATCTAATAGAAATGCCTTCATGGGGTGACAAAAATTTAGTTTTTTCCACCACAGGCAAAAATGAAAGGCACTCATCTTTTCACATTAAGAAATACTGCTATCCTTTATGAGCAAATGTGCCATGTATTTTTAAAGGTTAGTTTGACTTTTCCTATTTACAAATAAGTGGTTGCTCTTATCTGTATTTTCCCCTTCCCCCCAAAAAACTGTACCCCAGAAAATTACAAGTCATAATATCCAGAGGACTATATGAGTTCATTAGATGATGTGCTGTTATACCATCTATGATATTAACTCTGACTTGACCTGTGAGTTTTGAAGTAAAGAAGCAACAGTAATTTATGTTTTTGTATCACACAGAGCAGGGTGTTGAACTCCAACTTCTTATTTGGAAATGACATAAGGAAACAAATAAGCACAACATTTCAGCAAAACACAAGTTACATTTTACTAGGTCGAAATATACTCACTTACTTGAGCGATTCACCAAGATATGCCAGCACAATGTGGTAGAAATTTTGTCTACACTTCTTCTGTTTTCCATAAGTAAAATCATAATTGATTTACAATTTACATGCTGCGTAAAGCCATTAAAAGTTGAAAGCAGGTATTGAATCTGTTTTTCTAGTTCCACAAAATCTCAGCGGGAAGGCCGCTATCAACTGTCAGCTGCAATCGGGGCACCACTACAGTTGACACCACAAGAGTTGGGTGCATCATTGTGTCATTGTTATATCTGTTTTTATGCTATTTAGCCCAAATATGTGCACTCATGAATTTTAAAGAAAAATAAGTTGACAGTAGTCATGGAGTGACAGCAATATAAGATAATATAAGACAAGAGAGTATAACAGTAGCTTTATACTAAAGGTTGTACCTTTTCTGAGTACTAGTCACTAAGTGTGACTAGTACTTCATAGCTAGCTGTCAAATGGTTAATTGGAAGATCTTAGATACACAAGTCAAATTTCTTATCTGATTTGGGCTGGAACTTATCCCAGCTGTCATAGGATGAAAAACAAGCTGGACCTGAACAGATCACCAGGTCACTAACACAAAGGCACACCTATTGGCAATTTATGACCTCTAATTAATCTAAAAAGCATGTCTTTTTACTTTCAGAAAACATACACACTCTGCAGAAAGGTCCCAGCTGACCTTGACCTTTGACCTCAACTTAAAATGTTATCAGTTCTTCTACCCATCATAATAATTAAGTATTAAATAACATTAATATACAACATTTCTGGAGGATCCAGCTACCCTACACGCATCTATGATATTAAGAAGAATTTCATTATTGACTGTATGTGACCTCGACTTTTGACTTCACAACCTCAAAAATGTTATCAGTTTTGATAAATATCCAGCAAACAAGTCAGCTCCTGTAGCAGTAATAACAAATGTAAAGGACACATAGCCTGAAAACATAATGTCTCTGTATTAAGTATAAATCACACATTATATGTAAATTACATTATATATAGCAATGAATAATTCATAGCCCTAAAGTACTTACGAGTTAATGAATGGTGTAAATAATAATAAATAATAATAAAGTTGCTCATTTAATATGCACAACCATTGAAGCACAGGATCAGTAAGGAGACACACACATCCACACAATAAAATCCGTTAAAACTGAAACTGTTACAAAGCTGGAAATGGTTTAAAAATCATGTATTTTCAGCTTTTCTAACATGGCAATGACAAAATGCTTAAGCTTGGCATTAAGAGAGAGAAAGACACACTGAGCAGACAGAAAGAAAAAGACTCACTCCTTTTCTCCTGCCAGTCCAAGAACTGTCTGCTCAGATGAAAGTCTAACAGAGGAAAGAGGCTTTGTAACAGAGAAATAGCAGTGATCCCAGTGTCATGCAGGCTGATCTTATTACAAACCTCGTTACATGTAGCATACACCACATGGCAGATGTTTTAATCCAAAGCTCATAAAATGAGAGACAGTCACAAATCGGGGTTAAGACCTGCAGCTTCACACTGCAAGATTAAACCTATGAAGCATGGCAATCATAACACCACCACACACACCCTTTTTTTAAACAATCTGCAATCCAACACAGTCATTTATATTACTTGCATAAAGAGAGTGAGGAGGAAACACCAGAATGTGTATTGCTGGTGGATTTCTGGATTCTCTGTGAATTTTTAACCTTTATTTAACCAGGGAGTGAACTCTTGAGATTAAAAGTCTCTCCTGGGCTGACAAAGGAAAAACACATGCAAACTCCTCACAAATGGACTCCGACTGAGTTCGAACCCAGGACTCGCTTGCTGTGAGGCATCAGTACTAACCACTCAACCACCATGTTGCACTGTGATAGCTGACTGTATGTTGCATTACCTCTCTGTTCTTCTGATGTATCTATGGCCTCTAGCAAACCAAACAAATTCAGGGTTTTAAAACTCAGCAGTTGCAGTAGCCCAGAAGTTTCTGCCTATTAAACTGGAATAAAGGAGGTTACAGGGAACTGGAAGAAAATGTTACATGCCTGCAGACAAAATACACAAGTGCACATAGACTGACAGGTAGGAAGAATGGTGAAAATTTTGGGTTAAGGAGTTGGAAAAATCTGAAAAAGATATCACGGGTTCTGACACCCTGCCTGGCCTTATCAGAGCGCTGCCTCTAAAGGTGGCTGTTCTGTGAACTGGTAACAAAGCTACTGAAGCGAAATAGAGCTCTGCTTGCACTGAAGTAGCCAAGCAATAGGCTTTATTTAATAATATCTATGTTGGGTAGGACAGATCTTTAAAGTACTATTTTATTATTTTATAAGATATCATACTAAGTATATCATAGACTAGACCAGATTTGTGTGGGCTTGTTATCATGTGATCTTGTGCACTATTATTGTACATGCTGCACAAAGCTCCTGAGAGAGGACTTTACTGTAGACCCACCTAAAAATAGGAATAGATATATTTCAGACAGTCCCCATTAGTGTAATTAGAGCTACTCTACAGTGGGTCTAATGATGCTATTTTCTTGCTATTTATCGTTTTTGCTCAATATAGCATCACAAAATGCCTCTAGCCAGGTTTTGATTTGATATTAAGACTATGAACATGATAATGAACCATTTGTTAGACAGAAACCTGTGAATGATCACATTTCTGTAATATGTGGAGTTGTTTGTTTTAACACTTTGCTCCATATGGTCATTGCTCTTCTGCGTATTGTGTGAAGAACAGTGTGAAGAAGAGTGATTTGTGCCGCAGGTGTAAAAAAAAAGTGTCATTCTTTTTTCAAGTGTTAAAAATAACTTGCGTTGGATGAGATGCTTCCTTCAAAGTCATATTTCATCAACATCATGAACCGAGAAGAACTGCTTTTGTAAAATCAATTTAGATGTTAAGAACCTACTAGGATAATGGATAGATTTAAGTAATTAATTAAGACTATAATCAGTTCTACTGAGACTGCTACTGATTCTACGTTATGTGGGGAAGGCACACTACTGCGGTTTGAGGTCACCACCAATAAGCCAGCGATTAAACACTTCACAGATTCCAACAAGGATGTATGAAAACTTATCTTCAGGGCCGATTTTATTTTGCTGTCTTCATTTTCCTTCAAAGCCCCCCTCACAGTAAGCTGAGCACTGTGGGTTGTAGAGGCCAATATTAGTTAAGTATTTATTTACAGATCCTGGCAGAGCTGTCCTGTGAATAATTCATCCAGAGGAGTCTGTTGACAAGACAGCCTGACGCAGGAGAAAGGAAATCAATGCAGCTATGATGGGCAGCAGACTCCAGCATATCTGCTTCTGACCTGGACCCAACTATACTGTAGGTGTGTATGTGTGTGTGTGTGTAGTTACAGAGGTTACAATACAGCCCTATGTAAAGTGATCAGGTCTTGATCTGCTGATTGGAGAGAAACATTGTCTTTCAGGGGCAGACAGGCCGCAGGGAAATGTCATAGTCACGTTCCTACTGTTATACACTGTAGACAGTAACTCTAGTATATACCTAAACCTTCAATTACACGCAGTAAAAGCCTTTGCTGTTACCATTTTTTACAACCTCTGGGACTGAAATATTAAGCCAACGCACAAGTGCCCAAAATTACAGTTCCTCAAATGGCCACATGGGGCAGGCCCCAAAAGTGAGTCAACCCCCAGAGACTCCCATGTTAAAATGAACGACTTTGAAGCAGAAATAAGCGGCCTGGTAGACAAATTAAATAAAGAAATAGATGCTCTTCCTCACTTTGTTGGAGGTATGGTTCTTTTTCTTAACAGGTGGGTGCTGCCTCTTCTGTTCAGTGTTCAAGACACTAAAAGGAGACACTTGAATCAAGCTTTTAAATCTGTGTGAGGATTCCACAACAGCAAATATGTTAATAGAAGTATTAAAACAAAAAACAAAAAACTTTATAACCTGCCTTCGGAGCAGTTGCAAACTCTAAGAGCAATAGGACCCTGTTCAATTTCAGGTGGGGGACTTAAGCCCCTCTCACCATGGAGAAATTACCAATGTCAATGCGAATTAATCCACTGTGGTAACCCCTTGGTGGTGAATACAAGGGAGCAGCCAAAAGGTGTATTTTTTTGTTTGTTTGTTTTAATATTCAGCTGGTGATTCATTAAATGTAATTATATCCACTTTACCACTGATGTTATAGTTAATTCAGATGCTTTAACATAACAGTCCTATCAAGTCTCTTGAAATCAGAATCAGAATACTTTATTAATCCCCAGGGGGGAAATTACTCGCGTTACAGGTACTCCTGTTTGGTATACATAATACCAGTCAAGAATATATCACTTTAGTTGAGAGCGTGAAATATAGAAACCACACCACAGCAGTAGGTGAAGTCCAGTTATTAATGGGAGGAGTTGTACAGTTTAATAGCCACAGGCAGGAGTGACTATGGTCATAAATCAGAATATGCATAGTTATTACACAGTGAAAATTACCAGGGTGGCTGCCGAGTGGAAGACCTTGTGCCTAAATGGCCTTTGTTTAGGATGAAACTTCATGCTGGACTTTAAAACCTTTGGATTCTTTGGAATACTGATGAACCAGAGACTGGAAATCCCAGACACAGGTGATTTATACTACAATCACTTGACACACATCAGCTGCACTCAGGTGATCTCCATTTCACTAATTGTGACACTGTTGGAATCAGCTAGCTGGACCTCTGTTGAATTAGATCAGCTGCTTTAAAGGGGTGAATATTTATGATTTTTTTTTCACCTTTATATTTTCTTAATTAATTGACATTAGCTTGTAAAACTCTGTAGTATAGTGGTTTACACATTTGCCTTACAAGCGAAAGGTCCCTGGTTCAATTCCAGGTGGAAACACAAGCCTCTCTCACCATAGAGGATTGTGCCATGGGCATCTGGGATAAAACCTCTGCCAAATTACCAGTATGGATTAATCCCTTGGGGCTAATAAAAAGGAGCAGATAAAGGTTAGTTTGTAAATCTCTTTTGACATGACAGAAGCTTTTTTGTGCAAATTCTTGCCAAAAAAGCCAAATTAAATTGACCATAATATCATATATTAAGCAATAAAAGGGTGAAACATCCAAGGGGGGTGAATACTTTTTATCGGTATTGTAGCTCTTTTCCTGTAGATGTCTGTGTGTGGTGGCTCTTGATACACTGACACCAACCGCAGTCCGCTGCTTGTGATGTTCTCCCAAGTCGTTGAATCGACTTTTCTTGACAATCTTCTCAAGGCTGTAGTTATCCATTGTTGCTTATGCACCTTTGACTACCACAGTGTTTTCCATTCCAGTCAACTTTTCATTAATATGCTTTGGTATAGCACTCTGTAAACTACCGACCTTTTCAGCAATGACTTTCTGTGGCCTACCCTCCTTTTGAAGGCTGTTGATTATCATCTTGACAACTGCTGAGTGAGCAGTATCCCTTATGATTGCAGTTGTGTATACAGAACTTTAGGTTGCTGGGGGGCTGCTTATGATGTGCTGGGCATTTCTACTGCACCCACCTCTTTTCACTCCCCATGCATTTATTTTCCATTGCTGCATGTCATATAACAGTTGTGATCTACAAGGCATACAACCATCAACTTCCTCACAGTATCCAGGAGATGTTCGAGCTCAGAGACAGTTGCTATAACCTCAGCAGAATAGGTATTTTTCAAAAAACTAAGGTGCGAACAAATAAAAAAGTAGCTGTATCACCATTACAGGGGTAAATCTGTGGAACAATTTAGATGATAAAATAAAAGGGTGTTATTCAGTAAAAATATTTAAAAGAATGTACAAATTTAAGGCTATTGAAAAATATAAAGGACTAGTGGATTTGGTTTCAAAATAAATGATTATACAAGACAATTGTGTGAAATAATGTGAATGGTGACTAACCTTATTTAATTCTTTTGTTTTTTGTGGGTTTTTTTGTTTTTCTTTTTTTTTCCTTTTCTTTTTTGATGACTGAAATAAACTAAACAAACTAAACTAAACTAACTAAAGTAATTTTTTCTTCTCTCTCCCACAGTCTGTTTCTCTCTTTGCTCTCCTTTCTCTCTTCTCTTTCCCTTCACCCCCAACTGTTCGAGGAAGATGGCTGCCCCTCCCTGAGCCTGTTTCTGCCTGAGGTCTCTTCCTGTTAAAAGGGAGTTCTTCCTTTCCACAGTTGCAAAGGACTTGCTCATAGGGGATCGCCCTGAGGTGACTTTTGTTGTGAATTGGCACTATATAAATAAAACTGAATTGAATTTAATTGAACTAAACCAAGAATACACAGTATATACACCTTTAAATAGTAATTTACTCAAACTTAAAATGAAATATTCCAATTATTTCACATGGTGGATTTTTGATTTTCATGTTATATAAACCACAACCATCAAAACTTAAACAAAAAAATATATAGTGAATACAGAATATACGAAAGGTTACTTTTTAAAAATAAAATTACAAAAAACAAACATTTTTGCTATATTCTAATTTTTTCAGCTACCAACTAATTGTTTGTCATCAGCAGCAGTACATGCCCATTAAATGTACCTCCAGCTGCTCCCTTGTATTCTTCCCTATTTTGTGTGTTTTTGTCTGGAAGGCTCTCTGTTTGCATCAGTATAGCTCTAAAAAAGAATTACAGCACATAGCTTGGGGTTCTAAGTTAAGGTCGGCACCTCCCATCACATACAGGTATTCTTTTTCCTTTTACTTTGGTTTGTAAAGCAAGAATTACCAATCCTTATAGTCACATCACATTGTCATGTAAGAACTGACCACACCAGAGAAACAGCCAGGTAACAAAAATATTCCGTGTCCACAGTGTGTTTTGTTATCCCCGCTCTTAATCTGAATAAACCCACATTTATTTGCTTAGTTAAAAGCCCAAAGCTGTTTCAGTGCCTCATGTTACCCCTCTTTTCTCTGCCCATATTCTGCTCTCCTCACCTTACTCCCTTACTCGACATCTAACTACTTCATTTCACTATTGTTTGTCATTTCCTATTTAACATCACTCAGTAATATCCTTTTCTCTCTCCATCACTTTACTCACATCCTTTAAAATCTCCACATCTTGAATGAAGACAAATTGTGGAAAGCTAATTGAACACTAACATGAGTCAGCGCTAGATGAAGACATATGACGAGCCTTTTTTGTTTGCTCCTCTAAGGCTAATTCAAAAATACAGTGAATGAGATGTTTTTGGATTTTCACTTCATTGCTTTGAATAACAAAAACACAAACTGAATCTGTCTCTTTATTCAGCAACTTACAAAGATAGTCCCCAGGGCTTTCTCTTTGCATTTCCACTTGTAACAGCTCTGGATAAAAGAATCCATCAAAGCCAGACCAAAAAAATGAATTTTTAGGTAGACAACCACTTTACATCAGTGTGTATTTGCATTAAAAATGACAAACAAAATAATTTTACGTAAGAACTTTTCAACATTGTGATATATGCTTTGTGGCGCTGCAAATGATTTAAAGAATCATGTCAACAGTATGCCCCTGTGGTTAGCAGCAACTATTTTTCTTCCCATAATATTGAAATAGCTAACTCCATTATTATTGTTATCACTGTTAGTATACATCTGCTGCTTTGGAGTGTCAACTTGCTATTTATTAGATTACCAGAGGTTTACTTTTGAACAAAATCTTTTTCTCTTACAAAATGAGCTATAAATAAACCACAAATCTGAAAAGTGTGTTGCTTTGTTAAGTGTTTTTTCATTGGCACCCTAATACAGTACAGGCAGGCTGATATAACAATTGGCTGATATTAACTTTTTTCTAGTCTCCTTCAAAGTTTGTGTTTTGTCCTTGTCTTTCTATACCCTCCTTTTTCTCACTTCTCTTTTTCCTCACCACCCAGCTGGTCATGGTAGATGGTTGCCATTTTGTGGTTCTGTTGGAAGTCTCTTTCTGTTAACAGGTAGGTTTTCATCCCCACCATCACCAAGTGTTGGCTCAGAGGGGAGCGTCTGATCCCCTGTGAGCAAACACCCCTAGGGTTTTTCAGCTTTTGCTCTGTGATCATTACCCTACAATATAACACTCCCTGAGGTGACTGTTGTTATGAACTGGTGCCTATAAACAAAAATGAATTGAAATGTAGTTAATGGATTTACATTTTTTGAGTGGGACACAAGCTCCTCCCACCATGAAGGGTTGCGTCAGGAAAAAAAATACCCAGTCCCCAACAGTACTTTAGGAAGATGAGCAAAGGTAGGACGGGACATAATAGTTTTCTTTTAACTAATCAAAAGTTCCTCTATGATTGACAGTAATGACTAAGATTGGACAGTAAAAATCCAGTAAAAAATGAAGTTACATGATTCACACTGAGTTTTTTCTTATATGAAATATACAGTAACGCCCTGTCTTTCCTTGATGGCATCTTTTCTGAGATTTCAACTTTCTGATAGGAGCTATGGTCCCACATAAAATTCCATAAAAACTAGACAGTATAGACTAAATACCGCAAAGATACCTATTACTTCTTGCTGTTGTTGACATAATTACGGTGTCAAAAGTTTGTGCATTCATGCGACAAAAGTGAAAATAACTTCATCTAGCTTCTGTTCTGCAAGACCAGGGGAAAAGATGTTCTAAGTCATCCAAAAATCTTCTCATCTGTGTCAATAACAACACTAATAAGTAGTGAAAACTACTGCATAAATACTTCATTATTAAAAAAAGAAATTAAATTAAAGGTCTACAGCAGCAGAATATCTAAATAATCTAAATCAAAGAATCTGATCACAATTTGCAAAGTATACAAACTGTAAAAATGCAAAAATAAGTTTAAGGGGTGACTGTATTTCATGCATTTGATCACTACATTTATAATTACATGCTAGGAATATGGTAAATATTACAAAAAGGGCCTTGAATTATTAGAACAATTTGTGTAGGAAAGGAGTGGTTCTCTAGAGTGCATCATGTTGGAAAAGATTTAGAAAAGAAAAGATTGGTTTCTTAGTGGATCTAAGCAATGAGGCACCTTCAAGGGTGAGTTACATCTTCAGATCTTTTTTTTTTTTTTGAAAGACACCCACGGGAATTCAATTGACTTCTCAAAAGACTGAGCATTAAAGTACATCATGGGTGTCCTTCACAACTTCAGCAATTCTACTGGCAATTAAAAAAATACCCGAAGATCTGGTCAAAGATCAAAGAATGGGTCAAATTTAGTATGTTGAGTTTTTAAGAGAGTAGTAGGAAATTCAGTGAGACAGTTCTAAAGAATTGTTTTTACAAAATGAACATTAACTGCTCTTTTTCACACTTATTTCAATAACTCCTTTCTGTCCACTTAAGTTTACATCGACATTTAACTCAAATTTAGACTGAATCTACTAAAATTATGAAAAAGAAAAGTCTCGTCTCTCGTCTCGTCGTCTACCGCTTTTCCGGGGGTCCGGGTCGCGGGGGCAGCAGTTCGAGAAGAGAAGCCCAGACTTTCCTCTCCCCAGCTACCTCCTCCAACTCTTCAGGGGGGACACCCAGGCGCTCCCAGGCCAGCTGGGAGACATAGTCTCTCCAGCGTGTCCTAGGTCTTCCCCGGGGTCTCCTCCCAGAGGGACGTGCCCGAAACACCTCCAGTGAGAGGCGTCCAGGGGGCATCCTGATCAGATGCTCAAACCACCTTAACTGGCTCCTTTCGATGTGGAGGAGCAGCAGCTCTACTCTGAGCCCCTCCCGGATGACTGAGTTCCTCACCCTATTTCTAAGAGTGAGCCCAGCAATCCTGCGGAGAAAGCTCATTTCGGCCGCTTGTATTCGAGATCTCATTCTTTCAGTCATTACCCAAAGTTCATGACCATAGATGAGGGTTGGAATGTAGATAGACCGGTAAATTGAAAGCTTTGCCTTGGAACTCAGCTCCCTCTTCACCACGACAGATCGGTACAACGTCCGCATCACTGCAGACGCTGCCCCAATCCGTCTGTCAATCTCCTGCT
>VUQH01060551.1:0-11179 GCA_015106775.1 Etroplus canarensis | reverse complement strand
ATGAATCCGCATATTTGATTTGGCACAGTTTTTACGCCGGATGCCCTTCCTGATGCAACCCTCACCATTTACCCGGGCTTGGGACCGGCACTAGGACTACACTGGCTATATACAATATGTACAAGATGTGGTCAAAGTGTTGGAGGAGGTATAGAGTTTGAAGTCCACAGGTAGGAATGATTTCCTGTGGCGTTCTTTGGAGCATCGTGGTGGAATGAGTCTCCTGCTGAATGTGCTCCTGTGTCTGTCCAGCATGTCATGGAAAGGGTGTGAAGGATTGTCCAATATTGTCCTTAACTTGGACGGCATCCTCCTCTCTGACACACCTCTGTCAGAGAGTCCAGCTCCACACCCACGACGTTACTGTCCTTGCAGATCAGTTTGTTGAGTCTGTTGGTGTCTGCTACTCTCAGTCTTCTGCCCCAGCACACGACAGCGCAGAGAATTGTCCTGGCTGCCACAGACTCACAAAACATCCTGAGCATCATCCGGCAGGCACTGAAGGACCTGAGACGTCTCAGAAAATGGAGATGGCTCTGGCCCTTCTTGTAGATGGTTTATTGTTAATGTGAACACCAAGGTATTTGTAGTCCTCCACTATCTCCACACAGACCCCGCTGACGGAAACAGGGGTCACTGGTGTTTTTGTCAACATTACAGCACGTGTTTTTCTGTCCAATCATGGGTGGCATGTTGGTGTGTGTAAGTGCTGTGTCAGTTTGGTAGCATTTGGGTATGTTACTTTATTTAACATGGATTTTTAAAAAATATATCTGTGTAATTTTTAAGCTTACAAAAAAGTCGCAAAGCCACATATCTGGCAACCCTGAGCACTGTGAATCTGTTTTCCCCATGTTCATATTCATATTAAGCTCGATATCATTGTTTTTTTTTTACTGTGTGTGTTTGCAGATGTGCGGACCCAGTTGGTGGAGCAGCAGCGTTGTCTGGAGCAGCAGACAGAGATGCGGGTGCAGCTGCTCCAGGACCTGCAGGACTTCTTCCGAAAGAAGGCCGAAATCGAAACTGAGTATTCGAGAAATCTGGAGAAGCTCGCCGAGAGGTTCATGGCCAAAACACGCAGCACGAAAGATCATCAGCAATACAAGTAGGCCTGCCTAGTGTGTGTGTGTGTGTGCACTTGTTTACATGCATAACTCATGTTTTGGGGACCAAAAAACATGTCTCAATAAGTTAATCCATTGAAGTTTTAAGGTAAGGACTTTCCTATCAGCGAAACAGCATCGTAGATGAAAAATATTGATGTTTCCACATATAATGGTAGTCTATTCTGACTCTGGCTTCCAAAGCAAGAAATATTGTTCACATTACTACAATGAACAAAGCAAATACCTGTTGGTTTATTTTTATTTTTGTACAGTTGATTGTCAACTGATTTGGTTGCTAAATGGTTGTGGCTGAGTACAGAATCAAGTACAGTACTGTGCAAAAGTCTTGAGCCACCCCTCATTTCTTTGCATTATTTGCTTCCAAGGAGCCAGACTTTCTTGTAATTTTTTAAAAAGTGCTCTTGAGCAATAGTCCTCCAGGCTCTCTGAAGGGAGAAAAGGCTGAGGTGTGCCAAATTAAACCAGGACTGGACTGAAAACCAGTGGCAACAGGTCTTATGGCGTGATGGATCCAATGCAGTAAAAGTCTGCCTTGATCGGAAAAAAAACACACAACAGAACACTATTTCTCATGGATTGGCCTCTTCAGAGTCCAGACCTCAACATTATTGAAGCAGTGTGGGATCATCTTGACAGAGAATGGAACAGAAGGCAGCCAACATCCAAAGAAGTGTCGGGGTTTGCTGTGGCGGTGGACTCAAAAACGGACTGAGACAGGCCTAAAGGTGAAAGGGGATTTATTTACACAGTGCAAACACAACATTCATAAGAATGTGCAAGGAGTACAGTCTTGTTAATGAGGCCAGGGATTCAGGCAATCCACAGAGTCCAGGGGTGGTCCAAGGGTTCCAAGGATGTCGATACCAGAGGTCCAGAGTATCCACCAGAATGTCCTAAGCTCCAAGTTATGGGTGAGAGTGGGTCAGGCAACTCAAGGTAACAGGAGTTCCAGGTGGGCGTCTTTGCAGGCATAGATAAAACAAGAAAGTTACAAGAAAGGCAAGGTTCCAGAACAGACAAAGCATAAATGTGGTTGAGCCAGCTTACTACACTGGGTGTAACTAAACGTTCAGGCAGAGTGTGGAAGGAAAATTTGGCTTAAAAACTTTCTTGATGAGGAATCAGGAACAGGTGTGCGACCACACTCCATCGCAGACACACCCACACACCTGTTAACTGTGCAGATTGTGAAAGGGCCCACTCTCACCCCAGATAGAGAGAGAGAAAAAGGTAGGCCAAGCAGGTCAGAGCAGGAGACCATGCCAAGAAGAGCTTTGGAATGTTCTTCAAGAAGCTCGGAGAGCTATTCCTGAAGACTACTTAAAGAAATGACAAGAAGGCTTGGCTAAGAGAGTTCAGGCTGTGTTGAAGAATAAAGGTGTTCGTACAAAAAATTGACTTTCAAGTCAGTTAAAATTGTGCAAACTCTGTTTTTCCCTTATGCACTGTATTTCCATTTCTATTTGCGCATGTTTTCCATTTTTGTAGGAAAACATAAATAAATTACGGGTGGCCCGAGACTTATGCTTCGGTTTGGGAAAACAGGAGGCTAAAACTAGATGCTAATGGTTGAATTCAAATGTAATTGTTCACACTGGGCACTGTGGGTGTAACTGGCATAAATGTGAATGATTGGCTTTACTTAAAGCATATTTCACTTTCTCTCTTCCAGAAAGGACCAGAATCTGCTCTCTCCAGTCAACTGCTGGTACCTGCTGTTAAACCAGGTTGGTTGATGCTTAAGTCCATCAACTTGAGACTCTTTCATAATAAGGGAAAGGAAAGCTATAGATTCCTTTATTTCTGTCTCTCTTTTCAGGTGAGGAGAGAGAGTAAGGACCATGCTACCCTCAGTGACCTCTACCTGAACAACGTCATCACCCGCCTCACCCACATCAGCGAGGACTCAGCCCGTCTGCTGAAGAGGGTGAGCCTGTTCATCATGATTATATACTGACATCTTTTGTAAACAAAATATTTCTGCGCTTGTTTTAAAAGGTTTGTAAGTTTAATGTTTTAGAATCAAATATTCTTGAAGAAGACATTTTGTAATATTTTTAATGCTATGGATTTACTTTCAATGAAGTAGCTTTATAGTGTAGTATTACCAGTTTCATTTAGGTTGTCCTAGAACTTTGGGACACTTAAAAGCTAGATATGAAAACACTGACCAAAGAAGTCCAAAGAAACAAGTCCTCCTGAGCATTTAAATGCCTAAAAATGTATTAAGCCCCCCCTTGGATGTGACACCCTTTTATTGCTTGAATAAATGAAGTTCTGGTCAATATAATTTGGCTTTTCTGGCAAGAATTTACAAAAAAAGCTTTCTTTCTACTTTTTTTATCATTGAAACATATAAGTCAGGAGATGCTACAAAAGGATTTCCGTCTCACGGGACATCTCACAGAGTTCAGTCAAATCCATCATTAAGAAATGGAAGGAGTACGGCACTTGTCTAAATCTGCCAAGAGCTGGCCGTCCTCACAAACTGAGCGACCAGGCAGGAAGAAGACTAGTGAGGGAGGCCGTCAAGACACCGATGACCACTCTGAAGGAGTTAAAAGCTTCAGTGACTTAGATGTACAGTGACAGTCTATTGTCTACTAAAAATAGCACAAAATTGCTTCTTTTCATCATTAGTGTAGGAGTAAGCCTGACTATGAAGGTAAAAAAAAAAAGCTAAACTAAAACGATAATCAAAACCAAGAGGCCAGTGTCATATTCATTATAGTGACAAAAATATCGGGTAAAACATCTTAATAAATTAATCCAGGTGTTTCATTCTGTCCCATTGCCACAAGTATAAATAAATTATTTTATAGTTTAGTGAACCTCACGCTCAGTGATCACCTGATGGGTCCTCATGTAAATTGTGCTCAAGGTCAAGATCAAAGTCACACCTGGCACCTTCCATTTTCACAAGAAGTGCTTCAACAGTCTCTGCCCTCTGTCGTTAGGTTTAATAATGGCATAACAATGTCTTAAGCTAGGTTAAAGCCTTTCAAGAACTAGAGCCGTTGTCCTGGATTTGACTGGTCATGACTGTTCTCAGTGGATTATAACTCTCTTTAGTAGTGCAATGCAGTCAATCAATCACAAGAAAACTTATCACTCTCTTTGTGAACTTCACACTATACAATAACCTGTAATATGTGATGGAGTGTGAGTCAAATGAGTTACTACGTCATTGCCATTCTGGTATGTCTGGGTTTGGCTTGGTTACAATGAAGGGAAATCGTAAAGCTTCAGCCCACAAGACATTTTGGATAATTTTATGCTTCCAGCTTTATAGGAACAGTTTGTGGAAGGGCCTTTTCTGTTCCAGCATGACTGTGCCCTAGTGCACAAAGCAAGGTCCATAAAGGCGTAGTTGGATATGTTTGGTGTGAAAGAACTTGACTGGGCCCCACAGTGCTTTGCCCTCAACCCCACACAACACCTTTGAGATGAACTAAAATAAAAATCGTGAGCCAGGCCCTCTCATCCAACATCAGTGTCTGACCTAACGAATGCTCTTGTAGATGAATGGGCAAAAATTCCCACAAACACACTCCAGAATCTTGTAGAAAGTCATCCCAGAGGAGTGGAAACTGGTATAGCTGCAAAGGATGGACCAACTCCATATTAATGCCTATAGATTCAGAATGAGATATCATAAAAGCTCCTGTAGGTGTGATGTGTAGGTGGCCCAATACTTTTGTTCATATAGTTTAGTTACTTTTAGGAGCTTTTCTGAGATGAGAAGAGAGAAATGGAAGTAAATAAGTGTATCCTGACACCTAAAAAATAAGCTGAAAGCTGCAGATTCAGCTGTTAGTTCTTATTAGGTTGAATTCATTCCATCAGAATATTGACTTGCAGCTGCTTTAAGTAAAGGATCTGAGCAGCTCTCCCTACACTGTGTGTGTCAGTGCACAGTAACTGTGGTTATCCATCAGGCAGGCTAAACAGCAGCAGATATATAAATGGATATGACCACACACAAACAAATGAATTCATAAATGAAACAAGCCGAGCTCCGCTGCCTGCGCTCAGACTGAATTTCTGTCTCATGCATTAAACAGCCCAGCAGTTTGGGGAAAGAGCTATGTGGCAGCATTAATATTACATTATGCTTAATGACTGAGGAATCCCAGGATGGATGAATCCCGTTCCCATAGTGCCCGCTGAGAAAAGATCAGTTGAGCTTGTCGCCATGGCCACAGGGCTGTCGGCGATGTCACGGTCACTCTGCCGTCTGTCTCTTCGCAGCGTTCCTCCTCAGAACAGAGTTTCAGGGAGGACGCGGCGATGTGATGGAGGTCTTGCTGTTTATAGCTGCTGGCAGCAGCTGCACTTTAGTTAGCATGAATAAAAGACGAGCCGGTAGCAAGATTAATAATGAACATGGCGAGCTAAAGTTGGAGGCAGCTAAGACTGCACGCACACATGTGTGTGTGTTTAATTTTATAAACTCCAAGGCCGCCCAGCAGAGCTCAGGGGAATACTGACTTTACTTTTCATTAAAATCAACTCCTCGACTTAAAGAAACCGTATGAAAAAATAACAAGCCTAGAGGTCTGCACACACGGATGACTTCCAGCACTGCAAAGTACATTAACAGTACTTTAGTACAAGCACAGTACTGAGGTACTTGTGCATAAAGTCACTTCTATAATCAGCAGTTTATATTAACAATTTATAAGATGACGATAAGATTTGACATAGAAGAGCTATAAAAAGCAACTGTACCACTGGGAAACTGAACCCTTAAATTAATTTAACTATTAATAATTACAGTGGCAGTGCTTGTCAAAAACCATAAACTGTTTATAAAAGATAGTAATAATATATTTACACAGCGTTTGTCTTAAAGTTACAGAAGATTTCAGAGAAAAGATTTAATAAGAATGAAATAAATGTAGCTACCATGTCCCTTTTTAGAGGGAGAGAGCAGTGGACTTTTCAAACCAGAAGACTGTGGACAGTGAGAAGATCCTTAAGGAATGGAGAAAAAGCAGGGGACTGGTACAGATCTTCAAGAACAAGGGTGATGTGCAGAGATGTAGTAGCTACAGAGGGATCAGATTAATGAACCTTACCATGAAGATACAGCAAAGATTTGTCAGGCTATGTTTAGAAGGGAGGTAGTAATCAGTGAGCAGCAGTATGGCTTCGTGCAGAGAAAGAGCACTACAGATGCAGTGTTTGCTCTGAGAGTGGTGCAGGACATGTATGAGGACACCAAGACAGTAATGAAGTATGCAGTTGAAGTGACAGATGGGTTCAAGATGGGGTTGGGATTGCATCAGGGATCAGCTCTGAACACTTTCTTGTTTGCAATGATGATGGGCACGTTCGCACATAAGGTCAGAAAAGTGTTTCTTTGGACTGCATTGTGATCTGTACAGTGAGAATAGGGAGCAGGTGGAAGAGAGCCTAAAGAGGTGGAGGTATGCACCGGAGAGAAGAGGAATGAAAGACAGTAGAAACAAGACAAGAGTACATGTGTGTAAATGACCACCTGGTCATTGGAAGAAAGGGTGGTCTTCCTAATTGTCAGGTCATTCTTTACATTAAACTGTGCAAAGAAGTTGTTCAGCGCATCTGGTAAAAAGGCTTTACAGGCAGGTGTTGTCATCCTGTAGTGACTGATTACCTGAATCAGATGTAGAGCCCATTAGAGCAAGAACAAAGCAACAGTGGGAAGGAAGAACCCCTGTTTAGCAGGAAGAGACCTCCAAAAGAAGCAGTCTTAGGGAGAGGCAGCCATCTGCCATGATTGGCTGGGGAGTGATGGGAAAGAAAAGAGAAGCGTAAATGTTTGTACAATCTGATTTTGCATGACTCCCAGTTTGTGAATGCATGGATTCAACAATATGCTGATGATAGGTCTCTTTTCTCATCTGTTTGTTTTAGAGTAAGGAGATCATCTTTCAGCTTCAGGAAGACCTCATGAAGCTTCTGAATGAGCTTTACACCGTAAGTAGATTAAACTTTGAGTGTTACTCTATAGTTTAAAGCCATGGTTCTCAGTGCTACCAATGACCAATGGCTACCAGAGGTAACATTTTTCTAAAATTTCATTTCTTGAAGATATTTCACCTCTCATCCAAAAGGCTTTGTCATTTCTAAACACTGGTGGAGAAACCCAGGTATTTGACCTTTATAGTGGGGTTGCAATCATGTGAGTTGTTTGAGTCATGTGGACAGGGAGGATCAACGACTCTCAGGACCAACTCCAAGTTGACAACCCCACTAGATATTAAATACCTGGGATTCCCTATTAGTTTTTAGAAGTAAAGAAACCTCTTAGATAAGGTAAAATATATTTAAGAACCCAAAAAGAAGTCAATTTGCCTTTAGCTTAAGTGCTTAAGAGTTCCATGACCTGGTTGACTGAGAACCTACACAGACATGCACTTATGTTTATGGCTCTGGCCATCAGTTCTACAATGACCATAATATACTTACCTTCATAATTGACCCTCTATAACTGCTGGAAAAAACTATTTTAGATCTTAGATCTGCACATGTCCAGACCATCTGAACTTTGCCTCTCTTACTTTGTCTCCAAACTGCTGAACTGAGATGTCCCTCTGATGTACTCATTTCTAATCCTGCCCATCCTGGTCACTCCCAGAGAAAATTACAGCATCTTCAAATCTGCCTCTTCTCTTCTAAATGGTGTCACCGTCTCCAGACCATACATCACAGCAAGTCTCACTACTGTCTTGTAAACTTTCCCTTTCACTCTTGCTGCTACCCTTCTGTCACAAATCACCTCTCACAATGGGGTGGATGTTTACCAAACCTTAACACTATTCCTAACCCTAGATGGGTCTCTGGTAACCTAATGGAAGTTATAAGGTCAAATGTCTTCATATTTGGTCTTAAAAGTGTCTTAAAACCTGTTAAATAGTGTCATACAAGGCAAAAATCAGCAACTTAATAGATTAAAATATCACTAAAGAGGACCTGCTATGCTAAGCATTTCCCCCCCTGGGATTAATAAAGGATTCTGGTTCTGATGCTTTATATTTTATGTCATATATATGCAGTTCCAGTGGTGGACATTCATACTAAGTATGGCCAAAGCTTCAAATAATGAGTTCCATATATGTACAAGTAATCCCTATGAGCCAAAAAGCTCAAGCTTCAGACAGTTTTTTTCTACTCTTGGATCTGTATGATGTCATAGAGAGTGGATATCCCTAATATGGTCCTCTCAAGCACTGAAACCCCTCCCATCTGCTTTTTAAATATTTTTATTGACGAGGGGCACCCAATCAGAAAACATTTGTTGGGGGGGGGCTTAAACAGCTTGTTTCAGACAGAGAATGAACTGAGGGGCTACACAAGGCTCAGTATAATATAAACAAGGATTAATTTGAACTGCAGTTCCTGCAAAGCTAGGGGGGGTCCAATGATTTAACTACAGAGCTGCAAATGAGCACAAGAAGTATCAACTCAGAAACCTGGCCAAAGAGAAGTCAGAGGCCTGTATTCAAAGCCCAGAAAGATTCTCATTTAAATGCAAAATTGTCCTTGCTGCCTCGCATTTTTCATTTCTTTTGCTTTTTGTCTGACAGTATTCTTCCGGTCTGCTTTGAAGGAGAAAATCTCCTTCTTATTTCCTGCCAATCATCACGTTTTACTTTAGGTCAGAGCTGTAGCCCAAAAGCTTCTTGTCCAAACAGTAGCAATCAGATTAGAGTGCGGCTGATAACCTTGGGGAATAAAAAGCAGCCAGACCCGGCTGCAGTGTGATGCTGTTTTCCTGTTTGACTGGGTAATGATGGGCTGCTGTTTCCTAGGTGATGAAGACATATCACATGTACCATGCGGAGACGATCAGTGCGGAAGCCAAGCTGAGGGAGGCGGAGCGCCAGGAGGGGCGCGTGAAGGGCGTGTCGGGGACCAGCGGAGGGGTGGAGCCTGTGTTCGGCCTTCGGATAGAAGAACGCCACCAGAGACGCAATGCTGCCCGCAAGATGGAGAAGATGAGAGAGAAGGTACACGGTTTTGTCGAGAAATAAGATAGTCTTTCCTTTCAAGGGTCATTTGGAGCAACCAGATGTTTAACCTGTTTCTGGCCTGTATCTACTTGATTTTACATTCCTCTATTTAACACTAATACTTTTCCACTCCTTCCTGACTTTCACATGATTGGAAAGGAGAAACGACTCACTATGAAAGTTAGTTTTTTGTTTCTAATTGATCATGCCTACAGAACAAACTGGGGAATCAGTACATATGCACCAAAAACCAATAACTTACTGTAATCTTCCTTATGTGTGTTTTATTTCTTTATTAGAGGAAGGCAAAGTACTCGGAGAACAAACTGAAGGCTCTGAAAGCCAGAAATGAGTATCTCCTGACTCTGGAGGCCACCAACGCCTCTGTGTTCAAATACTACATCCACGACCTTCCCGATATCATAGACGTGAGTATATTATATTGTGAATTTGAGGCATAAACTTTCTAGAGAGTTGTGAAGTGGAAGATAATGGGGTTTGGTATCTAAAATGTGTGTAAAATAAGCACACATGTAAAAATACTGTTAGATGCATGAATGATGACCAGAACGTGTTTTTTTATTCAATTTCAATACAGTTCAGTTCAATTTTATTTATATAGTGCCACTTCACAAAAAAGTTGCTTTACACCATAAGGTGAAAACCGTACAACACTCGTGAGAAAACCCCAACAATCACACAGTCCCCTGTGAGCAAGCGCTTGGCATCGGTGGGAAGGAAGAACTCCCTTTTAACAGGAAGAGATCACTGGCAGAATCAGGTTCATGGAGGAGCAGCCATCTGCTTCAACCAGTTGGGGCGTGAGGGGAAAGAGCAGAGGGAAACCTCAGAGTGTACTTTTTTGATAACAGAAGAAAATTTTCCTGCAACTTGGATTGGTATGAAGCCTCCAGAAGATTAACAATTGTACATCTGGTTGCTTGTTTAAAATGTCACAAGAACTTTATAGAAGAACTTAACTACGCCTGTCAAGGTGTATTGAAACATCCAATCTGGATTTAAAATTCAGTGAAAAGTACCACTAAAATTAAGTATGGATTTAAGATTATATGGTGGGAAATTAAAAACACTCACTGTAGATGTCATTAATTGTATCTCTCAGACGAATGTCAGGAGATAGTGTGGTTTTGACTTAGCTGCATGCTGTCTGCGCCCACTGTCGAGATTTGCAACGTTACCACTTTCCCAAACTTGGTAGGTTTATACGCCTAGAGGATTAGTAGTTTGCTATTTAAGTTCATCTTTCTGACCCAAATATGAACGGTGATACAGGGAAAAATATGTTAAAATCGATGACATTTTACAATGCCTTGTGAAAGTATTCATAACCTTTGAACTTTTCCAAATTTTCTCACATTACAACCACAAACATAAGTGTATTTTATTAACGTAGTGCATAATGGTGAGGTGGAAGGAAAATGATTCATGAAATGTTTGCCAGTTCTTCTTAAACCTGCTCAAGCTCAGTCAGATCAGATGGAGAGCGTCTGTGAACAGCAATTTTCGAGTCTTGTCACAGATTCTCAGGTTTTTTTTTTGCCAATATGTTTATTGTCTTTTTCAAAATTTTTTCCCAAACACATAACATACACATATTACACACACAAACTGCATATCCTTGCATCATTTTTCAATTCAAATAAATGTAATGAAATTGGATTAATTAACAAATTAAGAAGGAAAATAATTTAAATAAATAAATTAATTAAAAATTTTTTTTTAAATTTAAAAAGGGGAGGGGGGAGAAAATGGGGGCTACGTTTTACAGCGTTTGCAAATCATTTCAGAAAAATCTAGCACTTTCATTTGTTATGATATTCATATATGGTTCCCAGAGTTTATCAAAGTCTTTGCCCTTGGCAATGTATGTTAGTCTTTCCAGTCCAATACATTCAGAAAGTTCCTTCATCCACATCTTCATTGTAGGAGCGTCCATACTCTTCCAGCATAGTGCAATAGCTCTCCTGGCTTGTAGAAGTCCAAAGTCCAAAACTGCATACTGTTTCTGTGTTTGTAAAAAGTTCTTTGAGT
>VUQH01060547.1:0-13921 GCA_015106775.1 Etroplus canarensis | reverse complement strand
TTTTGACCGTCATGGTCATTGTCGTCGTGGTAGTCGCCTTTGTTTGTGCGTTGTGGCAAGTTATGTGAGCCTATTTGTTGTATGTATGTATGTAAGTTTAGAGTATGTACAGCTCGATAAGGGCGCATATTGTCAAGAGCACAAGTCTATGAATAAATGTGGATGATTTTAAAGGACGTGTCGGATTCATTAGACTCGAAAGACGATGGATGCGTCAATTACAAGTTCTAATAGGTTACAGCAGCCCCTCAGTGGCTTAGGTTCGTTTTGTTATTTGATGTTAAGAACAAGTCACTATAGAAGGTTTACAAGATGGCAGTGAGACCTGCAATGATGTATGGTTTAGAGACTGACAAAAAGTCAGGAGGAAGAGCTGGAGGTGGCAGAATTGAAGATGTTGAGATTTTCTCTAGGAGTGACCAGGATGGACAGGATTAGAAATGAGTACATCATAGGGGCAGCTCATGTTGAGAAGTTTGGAGACAAAGTCAGAGAGGCAAGGCTGAGATGGTTTGGACATGTTCAGAGGAGGGATAGTGGAAATACTGGACAAAGGGTGTTGAGGATGGAGCTGCCAGGCAGGAGGAGAAGAGGAAGCCCACATAGAAGATTCGTGAATGTAGTGAAGGAGGACATGCAGAGGGTTGGTGTGAGGGAAGAGGATGCAAGGATAGGTTGAGATGGAGGCAGATGATCCGCTGTGGTGACCCCTAACGGGAGCAGCCGAAAGAAGAAGATATTTGATTTGGCAAAGATTTTACACCAGATGCCCTTCCTGACACAACCTTCCCCATTTACCTGGGATTGGGATCAGCACTAAGACTACACTTGCCTGTGGGCCCCCATGGCTGGGTTATAAAGTTTTCTGATTTTGATTAATCCGCTGTGGCAACCTCTTGGGGATGATAAAAGGGGGCAGCTAAAGGTACAACAACAACATCCCAATAACCTGTAACACTGTTGTCTGCTGTTATTTCAGTTTCTATTTTGTCAGGTAATCTGTTGGCCTTCCGCGGGTATACATCCATCAACTGACACGTCACTTTCTAAGCTACAGAATTCTGCTGAGCCTCATTAATAGCTGACCTTTTACCAGTTCACCCAGTTATGGAAGGCTTCTTTATCGTTTTTATTGCAGCTGCATTTTATTGTAGTTGTGGTAGTTTCATTCCATAAAAATGTGCAAGCCTCTTTGGTGACTGACTTTAGAAAACTAGATCCAATCAAACTGTGGGACACCATCTGTCTCACAATGCTGTTGTGCAGTCCCACATAAAGAGGCTACATCTGCTCACCCTCTCCTAACATAAATAACCTCTTCCTCCCCCTCCGGGTTTGTTGGGGTCTGGTCACCCTGTTTGCAGGCATAAATAAACACAAACCCTTTACCTCACTTCCCGTTCTGATGACGTCATCCACCATCGCCCCAATATATCGCACGCTGGATTCAGGGATGTCTGCATGCCTGGTGGATGACACACACAGTTTTTCTTTAAAAATCGAGCCTTCAGTAAAGTTATACAAACAGTTTCTTCTGTTCTTTTAGGCAGAAGTGAAACAGGTCGCAGCCCCCCCCCTCCTCCTCCTCTCAGTAACGGTGGGCGCTAACGTTTCCTAGCTCCGCTGTCGTTCGGATGAGGAGCGAGGATGAAGCGCGCCGGGAGGAGACGCAGCTCCGTGTGGGACTGCTTCGAACAGATGGGCAACTTCGTGCGCTGCATGAAATGCAACGCCACGCTGAAATACTGCGGCGGGGCGACCAGCTCCATGATGAACCACGTGAGCAGGTACCATTCATCCGCGGCGCCGCTGGACGACGAGGAGAAGCCCGTTATCTGCACCGTTCGGTGCGTCGAGGAGGACGGCGCGGCGAATGCGGACGCGGTGTCGCCCGGCGCGAGCGCGACCGCTGCCGCCCCTCCAGAGAGGGACTACGGTGAGAGAAAACGCCTGAAGCGGAGCTCCGTGTGGGACATCTTCATCAAAGTGGACGACGAGGTCCACTGCACCATGTGCGACACGAAGCTGAAATACAGGAGCAGCACCACCAGCATGATGTACCACATCAAAAACAAGCACCCGGACGCGATACCCAACGACGGCGTGTCGCTGGCGACGCACGCGGAGGTGACCGAGCTCATCTCCAGGATGATAGAAAAGGACATGCTTCCCATCAGCGTGGTTAACGGGGATGGTTTTCGCGAGTTACTTGCATACACTGTGCATAATTATAAAATGCCGTCTGCTGGCGATATTACGCGCATTATTGAAGGCCATTTCCACGAGAAGGTGGAGGAGCTTGTGGTGCAGCTGGGTAGAGTGGAGAAAGTGGCCCTCACTGCAGATTTCTGGACGGGTCTCCCGTTTCAGAGGTACATGACTGTGTCCTGTTCATTTATAACAGAAGAATGGCAGGGGAGGTCCGCTGTGCTGCAGACGCACAAGGTTTTGGTGGACAGTCACTCTACCACAGACAGTGTCACAGAGAAGCTGCTCAGCACCGTGCAGGCGTGGGGTATTGCTGGGAAAGTGACAGCATGTGTTCATAACAACACACAGAACGTCTTATCAGCCCAAGCGTGTACTCGAGTCACCTGGGACTATGCGACATGCTTTGCCACTACATTGCAGGTGGCCGTCAGCGATGGACTGAGTGACGATTTGGTCCACATCATCGTCGCCGCGGGGAAACTAGTTAAGCACTTTAATCGGAACTTAGTGGCGAGCGAGGCCTTAGAACAGAAGCAAGTTCAGATGTGCCTGCCGCAGCACAAGCTCATCCAGTCGAGCAAGGCTCGATGGGACACCATCTGTGACATGTTCGAACGGTTACTCGAGCAGCGGTGGGCAATTAAAGCTGTTCTCTCTGATCGCACAATCACCAACAGACAGGAAGCACAGACTCTTGAGATTGAAGATGACTGCTGGCAAATAATTGAAAATTTCACACCAGTGCTGGCAATGCTGAAATGGGCAACAACCGTCATATCTGCTGAGACAGAGGTGTCCATCTCAAACATTTACCCAATCACGTTCAGTCTCATTCAGACTCACCTCGTACCAAAAGAGAACGATGTTGAACAAGTCTCAGAGTTTAAGCTTAAAGTTCAGAAGTCACTTAGAAATCACATGGAGGTAGGCATAAATTCATGTGATGATTGAAACATATTACAGATAATCTGAAACCCTTTACATATTTATGTGTCGTTTTTTTATTATTTGCAGGTTGACTCTAATGATCTAGCTTCAAAACCAGCTCTGATCGCCTCCATGTTGGACCCTCGACACAAACACCTGAGCTTCCTTACACCAACGGGGAGACTGGCTGCAAAAGTTAAGCTGCATGAACTAGTTTCAAAATTAGATGTGATAACTACTACTGTGGGAACAAAGGATGAGCAGCAGGAGACTTTGGTCACACCCGATGTTACCCAGGCTGCTATGCCCTCACAAATGAGAAGTGACACCAAAAACACTATGGTGTTGCTTCTTGGAGACAACTACAGTTCTTCTTATGCCACTGACTCTGAGGCTCAGGTTGATTACTACTTAAGAGACATTGCTCCCTCACTAGACATTAACCCTCTCGACTGGTGGAGGGTAAATGGACCAAGATTCCCTAAACTTGCCACTCTGGCAAGACATTATCTGTGTGTACCTGGGGTTTCCCTGCCATCTTTATTGTCAGAAGCTGGGCAAATTTTTGCAACAATGCGTAGAAGACTGAGCCCGGAGCACATTGACATGATGATCTTTGTAAACAGAAATGCATAACCTGCATGGCCTTAAACGATGCAGAAGTACACTGAGGTCCTATACCAAGAAAATAAGGTTACTGAGGGTAGCAGATGCAAGAAGTCAGGGTTGATGGGAAGTTGTTGCTGGCATGTTGTACTTGCTTTTGTTTTAACAGTGCTTTAAGCTAAAACTTTTCATCAACAAAAAGTTTCTGTAACTTAGGTGTAGGCAAATGTCAAACTATGCCTTCAAGTAGTTCCCAAAATGAAAACTCTGTCTTGTCCTCTCACTTAACTCAATACCAGCACTTTAGGCCTAGAACAGTGGGCGGTAGCCAACTGTAAAATTATATGAGCAGAATTTGCATAGATATGTAGCCACTACAAATTCTAGGCATTCAATTTCAAATATCAGAACAAGTATCAAGAGGAAGGTGTTCTATATCAAGCCGTAGTGTTGTAAATGCCATGTTTACCTTAACAAAAGCATTATGTTTTGTACATGGCAATTTTGAACATGTACGTTATATTGAGAAAACTGTGAGAGGGGAATCAGAAAGAAAGTCTTTCAGTCTTTCACGGTTTGTTTCTGTTACCATTATAGTTTACTGAATATTTGTATCGATATAGTTGGAAACACCCAACTAATGAGTGCATTAACAGTATTAATGTTATTTCTCTCTCAGATAAAATACATACAGCTGTAGCAAGTGCACGATGATCTGTCTGGGCACCAGCCGCTTTTGGCACATGGTCTCTCCATCCCACAGAACAGCCTCAGTGATTGCACCGTCCTGGAAACGACGTAGCTCAGAGCGAGAGCCCCACAGTTGACGAAATTCAGCTGCCTAACAGTTTAAAAAAAAAATAATAATAATTCACAAACATGATGAAAACAAATCTACAAAAATCAAATAACAATATGAGCACCAATTCCATTCCATAATGATGCTGCAAGAACCTGTTTATGTAAAAAGAAAAGCTGTTTAAAAAGGGCAAAATCCAGCCACATATATTTTTGAATAGTTTCTATGAATGCTACATTTTTCTAGCTCACTGCAGTAGTATTATATTGTTCAAGGTTTTTACAACCACGCGTGAAGTAAAAATACATTTATTACACCAAGCAGATCTTTGTCAAGCTGCAAGCTGTGGCTCAGGAGTCAAAGCAAGTTGTCCAATATTCCAAAGCTGGTGGTTTAAATGTTAATAAGCCTATACTAATCAAATCCATGTGGCATTTTTAATATTGTGGTTTCAGTGAGGTGACCTTGAATCTTCAGTGGTGAAATCCAAAAATAAAGCCCCAAGTTTGCAGTACATAGACACAAATAAGGCTACCTTGGGACTGTCTGCTGGGGGCCCTCTTTCTAAGACGGTGGCCAAGAGTTCTGGCCTCAAGTGCAAGCCAAAGGAGAGTGGAGGCTGATCTTTATACTTTGGGGGTTCACTCCCCACAGACCACTGTAATGAAACAAAAAGAAAGTTCAGCAGATCATGACAAAGTTATTTTTACATGAATATTAAAAATAAGTACAGTTTGAAAAAAGTACCCTCACAAGTAGTAGCTGAGTCTTTCTGCACATTCTTAACAGTAGCTTAGACAACATAAGATAAAGCAAATAAAATGTTTTAGATTCAAGCAGGCACAGATGACTGTCACCCCTGAAAGGAAACCTCTCTCACCTTAAGGTCAGGAGAGAGGGAGTGTGTGAGGTGGTGAATCCTTTGGGACAGTCCTCGCTGGAGCAGTGAGAGAATAAAAGGCAGCACAGTGTGAATATAATCACCACTGTGGTCCATCAACTCACTGAGGAGATTCAGTTTCTTGCAGCTGGACTGAAGCTTCACTAAGTCACACAACCTAAGTGGGAGATGAAAAGTATAAAACAGAAGAACTGAGAATGAGTTCTGCTCTGAAAGGAAACTTTCTCTTGTTTTTAGCTAGGACTAGATGTGTTTTCATTAGCTATGTTTAATAAAAAGGAGGAGCAGAATCAAACTGTTCACCTAATACACAAGATAAACTAAAACTAATATGATTAGGTTTGTTTAGACATGTTCAAATGAGGTATAGGGGATATACTGGACAAAGGATGTTGGAAATGGAGCTGCTAGACAGGAGGGAAAAAGAAAGACCACAGAGAAGGTTCATGGATGTAGTGAAGGAGGACGTACAGAGGGTGGGAGTGACAGAAGAAGATGCAAGGGATAGGGTGAGATGTAGGCAAATGAGCCACTGTGGCGACCCCTAAAGGGTGCAGCCGAAAGAAGTAGTAGTTGCTAGAGACATACTGGAATACGTGGTCACTTGTCCTTATCATGGGTTTGGGGGTCATGAGGAGGCAGTGGAACCCGTCAACCGTAGGGTTGTCCCAGAACTGCATTGACACAGATGCCTCATGCTGCAGCTGAGAACCAAAGTGAAAACAGTCAAAACCAGTTGCTTAATCCCACCAGGTAAAAGGTTCAAACACACCACTGTTTAGTTACCTGTTTGTATATACAAGCAGTCATGTCAGCACACAGGTTAAGATGTCCTGAAGGATCAACAAACACAACCTGGAAAGCATTGTGGAACTCTGAAAGAGATGGCTACAGAGTAAAGAAAGAAAGGGGCAGTTAGTGTCAGGAGAAAATGAAAGAGTGGATGAATTAGAGACACATTTACTGTTTTAAAATTTGAGCTGGACCACTCACAGCTGTAGAGTCAGGATCTTTGGCGAGGCTGATTCCATTCACTGTCAGATCTGTAGATACTGAGGGCAGGAAGAGAGGTGCAAGGTATTCAGAACAGTGATAAGTACATTACCTTTTAATTACTAAAAATGTGATTTACATCAAACATCTTTTAAAATTGTGTTTTAATGATTTGAATTTTCTTACCCAAGAAGTTCAAGCTGTTGCGAAGAAGTTGATAGGCTGTCATGGTGTTACTGATTCTGTGGGTCATCAGCAGATAAGCCAGTAACATTGAAGCTAGGAATCCACTGAAACAGCCAGTGCCCTGTGAGACATTTGGAGAACAATACAGATAGGGGTGAGAAACACTTCTAAAGGCAAACAAATGCAATGTGAAAAGCAGGAAATAAGGGGTGTAGTAGGAAGCAAAAATTAATGGGTTAAAAGTCTATGTTGAGCAAGCGTTTTCAGCATCACAAATGATTCTCTTTTTACCTTTTAGAGCATCATGGTAACTTATGACAAACACATGATCTAGTCTGAAGCAGGTTATGATCAGTTTTTTAAATAAGCTGGAGCACCACAATTTCACCATTTTTTTATTTACAGTATGACTTAAGTGCTATATAGATTCACTGCTGCTGGAATACATTTCATACATGCCAACTTCTGAGCTGTATCTTACTAACACGACTGAATGAAGCTCAGCATAAAGCAATGACTATTGTCTAAGGAACTTGCATGCATTCAGCTATGATGTTTCTGACTGAAATAGATGGCACTAAATTGATCCATTTTCTGTAGAATAAGAATCAAATGAAACATCACACATCCCCTTTTATGTGAGCACAAACAGAGCCTGAAAGCAGAAAGCCTGGTTTAGCAAAGAAAGTTGATATCCACCGCTGTGCTGCTGTTGCATGACTGTGGTTTTTTAGTTTTGTCGAGCCAACTAACACCAAGAAATCCCGAATATGCTGAACTTGCTTCAAAGTACACCCATCTGAAGTCTGTGCAACAAGTGAGGGAGCCACTGTGAGCTTACTACCTGGTCAAGCTCTCTTTGACGAAGCCAGACTTTAAGCAAAGCCACCCCATCAGCAAAAGCTGAGCACTGGGAGCTGACCGCAGAGAGGAACTGGAGGTGAGCCCTTGGCAATAAATCCCCAAGAATAGAGCTGTTGTAATGTGGAGTGGGAGGTTCAGAGCTCTCTGTAAACAAAACAAATTAAAAATGAGATTTAAATTGAAGGGCTGCTTATTGTTGGCTCTTAATATACATTACAAGCATATGGGGAAAAAAGGACCCTTAAATTGTTGCCCATACCACCATGAGTATTTAATTTTATTTCTAATTCATTAAAAAAAAGAACCACTTATTAAGAAACTCTAATTTTTGCTGCTGGAGGGTTCGTATTTAGGCTAAATTTTGGCATACAACTGTAAAATCATTATCTGAAAAATTGTTTGAAGGTGATTCAAATACTCGAGTGGATAATAACATTACCAGAGTGGGATGTTTGCAATCCAGTGTACCACTCTGTCCGAACATTATTCCTCTGGGGATGGAAACGGCTGGGCTTAAAGAATCCAGGAGGTGGACAGGCATGAACACGGAGGGTGAAGCTGGAAGAGCCTTTGTCTAGAAAAAAAAAAGGACACCACAGCACACCTTGTCTTAACGTCATAACCAAGGAAAAATAGCCTTTAACATAGAAGTTATAATCCATACAATGTAAACTGAAAACACATTCAATGAATGAATAAATATTATTAAAACTGTGTACAACACGCAGAAAAATTAACACTTTTATACCTTGAGGGGTCAAAAGCAGAACAGGTCGAAGTCGATTCCCGTGGAGACAGGAGTAATGCATGGTCCCAATGTCAGAAGAGGATGCGAGATGCTGGGCCAGGCCTGCCAGGTAGAGAGCCCTTTTCCTTGGATACCTCTGGTTCAAGGCATCTTTTTGTTGGAGGACATCCTAATAACCGAAAGATGGGCAGACAGAAGACTACTGACATGTTGCATACACAAGCTGCATGTTGATCTCAAGGTTAAGTAGGTGATGTTTTACAGAAGAAAAATAAAACAAGTAAGTTGACTTACAGTTGGAATTGTGACAGCCAGGTCCACAATGACATGTGGTTTAGTGCAGGTGCCCAGAGGGTAGCTCCCAATCAGATCAATCGAAGATGGAGGTGCCATGTGGAACTTTCCCTTTGTTGTTTTAGGCACCAAGAGAAATGGGACCTTTACTACATCAAAGAGCCAGGACAGGTCACTTACCTGGGAGACAAATTGTGTAAGGATTATGGTTACAGGTGTGAGGCATTAATAATGGAGTTAATCATCTATTAGCAATCAGAAAGATTTGCTTACAGTTAAAATACAACATACCTCAACTTTTGGTGACTCTGGCACAGTCTGGATCAATGTGGTGACTGTCTGAATGAATGAATCTATTTGCTGTTTCCTCCGCTCACTCAAGGCAACTTCTTTCAGCAGCTCTTCCATCTAATATTAATGAGAGATTATAGGCATTTACTTTCCATTTATGTGGCTTGAAAGACATGATCACATTTATTTCCTTTTTTTATGCTTCTTTCAAGTTGATGTCATTAGGGTGAACAGAACCCTATACTGCAAAGCCAGATTTGCACTTGTCCAGGTAACTTCAGGCTTTAACTCTGGGTTTTCAGTACTATGATAAATTGTAAATAAATAAAATGTTGTGCAGCCCTCACAAAGTGGGACATCCTAACCAACTAAATGTGGGAAAAAGACTGTGTGGGACAATGTGAGACACCTTACCAATCCAACTCTGAAATAAAAGCACAATACGCTTGGCAGGTTACAGTTTTGCATTTAAGGAAAAATGTATTTTATCTGAATGCAAGTTTTTAAACTCTATTGCTAAGTAAATACAAAAAAGAATGAAAGAAAGCTGAAGTTTGTCATCATGGCCCTCATGCAATAGCTGTTTTATACTTCTTTTTCCATGCCATTAATTGTTAAATGGATGTTAACTGTTACTTCAGCTGCTTTTCTGTCTGGTAAGTGGTTCAGTCTGTCGGGACTTGGTTTGGGAACCAGAGAGCTCCAGTTCAACACTGACTCAGAGCACTATATGTGTGTAGGCTGGAAGCTGGAACAAAAAGAAGAAACGTTGCAGAACGCTGCTGGTTCAAGGCCCACATGGAGCACTATGTATGGAGTGTGGACTGGAAGCTGGAGAGGTGTCGGTTCACCCCCTGAGCACTGCCAAGGTGCCCTTGAGCAAGGCACCGAACCCGCTACATTGCTCCCCTGGTGCCCTTCAGGGGCTGCCTTCTTGCTCTGTTACCTCTTGATTAATTGCATGTATACCAGTGAGTGTGTTTCGGACCTGCATGTTCAATTGTTTGTTAACAACAAAACAAAGAATGTAGAGTTTTGAATTTCCCCACTTGTGGAGACTAATAAAAGTTGTCTTTCTTCTTATTCATCTTTGGGTTAGAGTAGGGATGCAGCCATTGACTGATGCACCTCTCGAGCTCTAAATGACAATTTTAGCCATAATGACACACACATAGGTAAAAAATATAACTTTCCCTTGTGCAAAACTGAAAAATTACTCTAGCTTCTTCTGCTTTTTTTGGCTGCTCCCCTTAGGGGTTGCTACAGCAGATCATCTTCCTCCATCTCACCCTCTCTCTTGCAACCCTCTGCATGTCCTCCTTCACTACATCCATGAACCTTCTCTGCGGTGTTCCTGTTTTCCTCCTGCCTGACAGCTCCATCTCCAACATCCTTTGTCTGATATACCAACTATCCCTCCTCTGAACATGTCCAAACCATCTTAACTTTTATCTCTAAACTTCTCAACCTTTACTTTGAATCTTTCCCATCCTCAGCATCTTCAACTCTGCCACAATGAAATTTGACTTTTTGGAGGCTTACAAATTTCCCTCATGAACATAGTTATGGCAGCAAAAAATAGATTAACCTGCACTTGAATACTTAACTGAGTCAAAGCTGGACTTAAGTGTATGCCCTGCAGAGCTGATCAAAATGCGGGACATCATGTCAGTAGGCGGGACAGGGGGACAAGGGATAAAAACGCTGTGCAGTCGAACATAAACAGGGACCTCTGGTCTCCCTGGATGTCAGTAAATCCGCTGTTTTACCTGCATTTTGAGAAGACTGCAGTGAAACAGGCTTTCGGCCTCTTTCAGCTGGTTCAGCTCCTCTGCTGTAGGAGGTCGGTACAGATCATTTCGGGACAGTTTCACGGGGTGATAGACCACCTCCTCTCCTCCTGCGTCCTCGGGTTTGCTCCTTTTGGCTTTAACGGGAGCCTCGTTTTCCTCTTCCTCTTCCTCATGAGAGGAATCTGAGGGAATCGTCTGTAAACAAGAACAACTCAGTCATGTTACACGAATTTATCAGAGAGAATGGAAAAGGTGGGCCAACTAAACACGCAGGGACGTAAAATGTCATCGATATTCTCCAATTATAGTATTTATGAAGCGGATAAGAGCGGTAGGTTATTCCAGTACGAACTGAAGGCATATGGGCAACACTCGTGCATCAGAGAATTGCCTCAGTAAATCTACCACTAAGCTAAGATCGCGCTGGATTTCTCAAATCCTACCTCTGCCGGTTCCTCGGCAACTGTCCGCTTCTTCTTCATGTCTAACAGTGTTTCCGTTTGGAGGAGAATTCCTATTTAGGATATTTCCATTCACATTTGCTTTAGCTTCCCCACACTTTCACATGTGCTAAGGGTTAGTGAAACATGCTGCCAAGCAAAATATGTCCCTGATTGGGTAAGAAGCGGCGAGGTTGAGGGATGATTGGTTCGCTTCGCGTAAGACGTCCCACTGGCCTTAAACGAGATAGGTTGCACGAGCACTGACCGCGCATGCGCAGACGCTGCTAATCGTTTTACGCATTTACTACATTATGCAGATGTATAGTACAGTGCAAAATTCCTAATTGCGGAAAAATGGGAAACAGAAGCGACTATTTATTGAAACGTGCAAAAATAAGTGGAAAGAAACAGGAAGAACAGAGTTTTTACAATTGTAACGAGCTTGAACTTCAATATTTGGTATGATCAGCTTTACTCTTCCACACATCTTTCTTGCCATTTCATTAAGTGGTCTTCAGGTAAATTTGTCCGGGCTTCTTGAATGACGTTCCAAAGCTCTTTTTTGGATGTTGGCTGCCTTTTAGTCTGTTTTCTGTCAAGATGATCCCACACTGCTTCAGTCATATTGAAGTCCATAAGACCAGTTGCTACTGATTTGCAATCCATTTCCTGTAGCATACCTCAGGCTTTTCTCCATGCTTCCTTAAGAATGGCTTCTTGACAGCCACTGTTCAATTCAGACCTGTTCTGAAGGGGCTTCGGCAAACAGTAGATAGATAATCTGAAGGGTCTGATGCATCTCTTGGGTCCTGTATCAGGTCTTTGCTGGATTTTTTCCTATTTCTTAAGGATATGACTTTCAAATAATGTTCACCTGCTGCAGATAGTTTTTTCCTCCATTTTCTGTGAAAGCTGAGGAAAACACATTGTCCACCCCATATTCTCACACTATTTTACAGAGGGACTATGGAGACCATCCTGAGCAGCTGCATCACTGTCTGGTATGGTAACTACACCATATCTGATCGCAGGACCCTGCAGCGGATAGTCAGAACAGCTGAGTAGATCATTGGAGTCTCTCACATTTATCACACGCGCTGCATCCGTAAAGCCACCAGCATTGTGGCTGACCCCACACTCCACAAACTTTAAACCTCCTGCCATCTGGCAAGAAGTACCAACACATTCGGGATTCTCACTGCCAGACTGTGCAAGCAATGGTTTCTTTCCACAAGCCATCAGACAGCATAGTACCCAGGGACTGGAATGGAAACACACACACACACACTAACAAGAAATTTCCTTATTACCAGTTACTGCAACACTGTGTATATGTAATATTTTTTTCCAAATATTTATTCCTGTATATTCAATAATATTTATATTTCAATACTTTCTACATCCCCTTTTTCTTAGTAACATTCCCACTTGATTTCTCACCAGGACTGCGTAATGGTCAGTGCTGCTTGTCATTATCTTATTTGTCATCAATTTTTGTTAAATGTCCTCTATTGCACTGTTTAGATCCGATTGCACTAATGTGTTTAATAGTTGTATCTGTACCACTGTGGTCCTGGAGAAACATTATTTCCTTTGTGTATCACCTGTACATGCTTGAAATGACAGTAAAGAGCCTACTTGCATTGATTACTTGACTGCCATGTCTTCTTTTATCCTCGATTTAAGACCCATTAGGTGATCATTGCATTGAAGTTTCACTAAAATCTGACCAATAGTCTAGAAGGAGAAGCGATAGCTTATGAATTGTGAAGGGATTGACAGACGGACAAAGGACACCTCGTCATGGCATCAGCTCATCGGTCCTTTGGCTGGATGGGCTATTAAGAAAAAAAGACTAAAATTAAGATCTTACTCCTCTGAGGTCTAAGCTGTCATTGGTGACAACCCCAACCTTAGGCAATCACAAGAAGTAATTTTTGTTTTTAATTGCTCTAAAGTCTTGGAAAGCAGGATGCAAAGAACCTAATCATTCTAACACACATCAAAAAGTAGTCACATTTAAAAAAAAAAAATCTGTTTTGCCTTTCTCCAAAATATGGCGTTAACATCAAGGTTCTCACTGATGGCTTGTGTGAAAGAAATGATAATGCATATACTGACTTCACTGTTTATGTGGTACTCTTTTATATTGCTACATTGTTTACATATCAGAAAGACTATCTCATTTCTGTATTACAGATGCAGAGTAGCTCAAAAATGCATGGAGGAAAACTGTATTGTCAGAATCCTTTTTAAAAAAAACTTACATTCATTTTCACAGCTTTCTGTTGTATTTTTATATTTATTGTATTAACATGTGAAACCAGCCACAGGGGTCCACTGGTTTGTGGCTGTCCTAGTGCCCGTCCCAAGCCCGGGTAAATGGTGAGGGTTGCGTCAGGAAGGGCATCCAGCGTAAAAACTTTGCCAAATCAAATATGCGGATTCATAACATGTCTTCCATACCGGATCGGTCACAGCCCAGGTTAACAACGACTGCCTCCGGTGTCGTTAGCCAACAGGGTGCCGGTGAAAACTATGCTACTGTTGGCCGAAGACCAAGGAGGGGGAGAGGGGGAAAGCGTGTTAGGAGGCAGAGAGAGAGAAGGAAAGGTAGGAGGGTGGAGGTGAGAGTAGGGACTTTAAATATAGGGACTATGACTGGTAAAAGGAGAGAGCTGGCTGATATGATGGAGAGAAGGAAGGTAGATATATTGTGTGTGCAAGAAACCAGGTGGAGGAGAAGCAAGGCCAGGAACATCGGAGGTGGATTCAAACTGTTCTACCATGGTGTAGGTAGGAAGAGAAATGGAGTAGAGGTCATCTTGAAGGAAGAGTACGTGAAGAGTGTTCTGGAGGTGAAGA
>VUQH01060537.1:6028-21722 GCA_015106775.1 Etroplus canarensis | reverse complement strand
GAGAAGGTTGATGGATGTAGTGAAGGAGGACATGCAGAGGGTTGGTGTGAGGGAAGAGGATGCAAAGGATAGGATGAGATGGAGGCAGATGATCCGCTGTGGCGGCCCCTAACGGGAACAGCTGAAAGAAGAAGATTGCCATCTTATTATGTCCTTTACCTATCAAATCATTTTTGTTCATTCTGGATATGTTTTTATTGCAAAACCACAAACCAAATACAAAAAAGCTACAAAAACAACAAAGAGGCATTGCTATTATCATAGGCAAAATCTCCCTAGAGCAGCTTCAAACCCTTGCAGTAAAAGTTAGTGGAATATTCTGGTTTTAAATTGCACTAGCTCTTGATTGAGACTAAAAAGAAGAGCAATGTGTTACTCATTGCAATGCTACTTGTTGTTTTGTCAAGTCATGGAAACCATAGACAACCAGTAATGAGAATAAAATTTTAACACCACTTCAGAACACGTCATTTATTTATGAGAAAGGGTTGATTTGTTTACTTTAGGTTTGAATTCAGGTTTTGCTGTTGTTTTTACAAATGGCAGTAGTACAAAAAAGCTGAAGAAAAGAAAAAGCTCAAGAATTTCACAAAAACACATAAAAACATGTTGCTCTGTGAAAGCACGAATGGCGTTTTTGTTAAGTACATGGGAAAAAGAAATTAAAGACCCTGGTTTTGATCACTGAATCACGTTTGTTCTTTTTATGCACTCTGGGCTGCAATTAAACTTTCAAGAAAACATTTTACTATAATTTTCCGTGATCTATCATTCTTTCTTTTAAAATTTTCAGCCATGTCAGGAAGTAAACAATTAAAAAAACAGAATAAAAAAGTATTTTTTAAAACATGCAGTGAGGACAATCTTCCATTATTGCAGTCCATTATTATAAGGGACGTGTTAAGTAGAATCCATGTGACTACAATTTACAAATGACTGCAGTTATCAGAATACAATGAATAATTGTGCAATACAGTAAAATGCAACATGATATAATTTACAGTTTTAAAATTAACATGCAGCTGAGCATTACAATAGATATTTACAATGTTTGTGCTAAGGTTCCCACAACAGATCGCAAATTATATTATGTTTTTATTGGTGTGTGCTATTGAATCCATATCCTGCAAATTACTCCGTAATAAAAAATATAAAATAAAAAACATTTAAAAAAACAACCTTTTCAGCTGGAAACAGAAAGAGACACAAAAACATTAATGGCAAATAATATATGAAATTTCTCTCCCAAATCTGGATGTTTTCAAGCTGAAGCTAATGGTGTGGGTGGGAGATTTTTGTCAGTCATCCCTACTACTCATAACAGGTGCAGCAGTGGTATTTGACCAATAATGGTATATGTCAATACATAATATAAATTAGCACAAAATCATTGCTTTGCCATCTTCTGAATTAACAATAAACTTTACATAAATAGTGTATACTGCTGCATTTTCTGTGTGGGCAGTAAGAACTTCAAAAAACTGCAGAATATCATACTTGTGAGAAAAAAGCTAATTTCCTCATTAGTGAAGGACAGGTTAACTTGAGTGCTTTCTTCTGAGAGATGCAAGAATCGCTTGAGAACTCATCCAGAAAAGCCCACTTGATTGGATTGGGTGAAGTCTCCTGGAACAAATCCTCTGTGTCACTTTTATGTAAGACATTGCTCTGCTCCCCTTTTTCTGCACCCTAATTTGCTTTGTCTTTCTGATATCTGTGCATCAGACATTTCAATAACGCATACTTTAATAATACCAGTCACGGTATGATTTTGCAGGTTTTGCAGGTAGATGTTCCAGTTGCTAACATCACATTCCCCAATGACCTGAGTTGCAGGTGTTTATTTTGAAACTTTGTATCTAAAGTAATAATTATACAAATTGGTGTAACACAAGTACAATATAATACGATTTGAAACAACACTATGAACTAGCACTAGATATAACTGTGGAGCTGAACAAGTTTCTAAATGAGAATGCCCAAAGAATATAACACAAGCCTTATAGACTCCTCCCACATAAAAGAAAAGTTGTTTATCATTGTCCCCACATCCCTGTTGTAAAGATGATAGCATTGTTTTTCAGAGCTTGCCAAAAGGCATATGACAGTTCTTTCATTTCCTTTATTTCCAACTGTCTGTCACACTTTCAGCAAAGTGTAATGCTAAACATTGGACTACTCCTTTCATAGAGGAGGCACATCAGAAAAATATGCTAATCATTATCCTCTTTGGACATTAACATTCTTCTTGCATTGTAACTTTGGCACTCACCACTCTGCTGGAGATTTGGAGGTGCTAAGCTGGTAGTGGCAATGCAGCTTTGAGCTGCAACCTTAAACAAATATGAAAAGTGGGCTATGCTGTGGAGGTCTGGTAAGCTGTTTCCATAGTACACAACTTCATTAATACTGAAGAAAATGGTGAGCATGCCCATGGTTTCACTCATGACCTGATGTTCCTTCTTAGGCTTGGAAACTGCAGAAATGCTATACTCTGTTGTAAGCATTGATGATTCTCAGTGTGAGGGTTGGGTCATTTTTTCTTTGCTTTTGAAAAAGTTGAAGTTGGCTTAAATTACTTCACTTGAGGATGTATTTATGGACTGTATTTTTTCAGATATTGTACAATATAATGCAACATAATGGAACAATTGCACAAACTTAACTCAGAAATATTTCAGTACTGTGGTCTGGAGCTGATTTGATACCTCTTTGACACATTGCAGGCTCACAAAGACTGGATACTCCAACCCTGTTGTATTGGCATGTGTAATATTGAATAGGTTCTTGCTATTTTGTCCACATCCTGTACTTTAGAAGATGGGTAAGATTGCTAACAAGCTCCCTGGTTACCACATGAGGTGGCCTAGCAACAAGTAAAGCTAAGCTTGGGCATGCTATATGGGAATTATCAGCACACCTGCAATATGTCTGTGACCAATTATGCTGCTAGGCTTGAGGCACCAAGTGTGTATACAGACTTTAAAGAGATCTCTGTCACACTAAAAATCAAAGACAGGAGTGACCATGAGCATATTAAAAGGGACCTGAAATAATTTCTCATTTTCTGTTGTGTATTACAATAACCAAGGAAAAAAGCATCAATTGTGACAAGTGTTTAGTAGATGCATAAGCAATTCCATCTCATTACACTCTCGAATAAGCTGGACCAGGCAATTTTCTTTGAACACTCGACCTTTCAGACAGGCATATAAAACACATCTGTTTTGCTCTGTACAGGTACGTATGTATATGCAAGTGTGCAGTATTAGCAGAGCTCTACTTTTGCTAAAGTTCAGCAGTCAGGATCAATGCAGCTCATGTGGATGCGTGGAACAGGGGCAGATGGTAGAGGCAGCAGCTCAGATGAGCATTACACTCATTTTTTCTCATCAACTTTCTACCATATTTTAATATTGTGTTAAGCTCATTGGGATGCATAGAAAAGAAAAGGGAAACAGAGATAAAACTGAATGATTTGCTGCCTTGCACAAATGGAAACAAATTCCATGTGACACTCCTCAGCAGAGGGAGATGAACCCTTTCCTTACAATGGCTACAGCCAAAAAGTATTATTTCTCCCACTATGCATCATACACAGTCCCTGTAGTAAAACGTTTTTCTTTTTTTTTTCCTTTTCCTAATCACATATTGTTGGTAGGCTGTCTCTGGCTGAAAATTATTGATTCTCTGACTAAAGTTTTGCATACTGATTCTTATTATTTGGAAATGGTTCTCTTGTTTGGCAATTTGTGTGATATGACAAGCCAAATAATGAATAAGAGATAAGATTTTTGGCCTGGAGGGAGGACGCACAGAAGCAGAACAGTTAAATATCCAGCCTCTTTCTCACATCACTGCAGCAGGAGCTCATCAACAAGAAATTCAAGCTACTCATGAGGATCACACAAAACTTTTTTCTTCCCCATCCAATAAGGCATAATGAGACAAAATGCTTAAGGATCTCAAAAAAGTCTGACTGATCTCATTGCAGGCACAGACTGTAATGGATTCAATTATCTCCCCACCATACCGACCACTGATGATCACCAATACCAGTGTGTCAGTCTTAGATTTTTTTTCCCTCTGAAGCCAATACACATGGCATACGTAAAGATATATACCTTAGGTTCTGTCCAGCTATGCTTTGTTGAACTACTTGCATTGTATGTAGCACTGATATCTCCACTTAAAAAATTGTCACAAGCAATCTGAATTGTTGAATAGTTGAATTGTTAGTTTTAATTTCAATTCCAGTATCAATAGTTTTTCTTATTAATTGCCTATAATGAAATGTCATGTGGAGGAGAACAATGGGTCTTGAAATGACTGCATCAGCAGCATCTTAATGTAGCTATTTGGCCAGTTATTGAGCATTCCCTTTGCTGTTAATTACTTAATCACATGCATATTAAAGCATAAGAGCTTTTACTGTTATGCCTGGTGTGTGCAAGACACAACAAAGAAGGGAGATCAACATAGCAACAGTTTTAACTAGGTGAAAATATACATTCATGGCAAATGGAAAAATAAGCCAAACGGAACAAATAAATAGGCACTAACACAAAACTACATGTGAATTAAACAATGGGTTATTGCAACACAGTAAAAAAAATCAAATGAAAACCAAGTTGGGGGCTTAAAAAGCAAATGTCTTCCAAGGGGAGAAATACTGAGAAACCACAATTTTGTTTAGTCCCTACAGGATATAGTAAAATGTTTTATGAAACAGTAATAATACCCTGCTGTGTTAACCATGTGTTTCACCATGACAGGTGACTGGTGCTACCGGACCTCACTAATATGGGATTTATGAAACATATGCAACAACCAGTTTTGTTTTTAATACCGTGCCTCTATTAGTGAATCAGGATCAGTCATTAGGTTGTTCCCACTACCTGCAATCAGCATACAGCTATGCTCATTCAGCTTGCTCAGGGAGAAAGTGGTGAAATTATTACAAGAGGAAATTCAGGCAGCTAAAGCCAAAAGAAAAAAAAATCCTCACCTGAATAGACCAAATAGAAGTGTCTGAGGAGGAAGCCAGAAATGCACACCTGACAGACGGTTGCTGAGGTAAAAGAAGAAAAAGGTTTGTTTAAGCTTAAAGGTGTGTGTTTAATTTTTCTAAGACAGTTCAGCCTTCACTATTTGTGTGTACACATGGTCTGAAGTAGTTCTAGTTTGTTCATGGAGTACAGACAAATTATGCTAAGAAAATATTGATGAATCTTGTACGTGAAACTTTTGTATGTATGATTTAAACACAGATTTGTCTGTACGCACTGTGTATGACTGAGGCCCAGTGTGGATGGATGGATGGATGGATGGATGGATGGAGGGATGGATGGAGGGATGGATGTTGCTGCTGACTGTGTAACACCCATCAACAAGAGAACATTTCTAAGCCCTTTGCACAGCATTACCAACCATTGTACACAGTTTAAAGAAATGTTTTTCAACTAGGAAACCATTGCAAAACACTACATGCTATTTTCAGAATGAGTGTGCCCCAGCAGGTGCACTTCAGTGATGTAGGAGAAGTGAAGAAAAAGGAAGGTGGGTAAGCATAAGGAAAGCCAGACCACCAGCAATAACATAAAGTACCAGGCTTTCATGCTGTGAACACAGAAGCAACATTGAAGCAAAGCGCAACATTTTTCAAATAGATCCACAAGCATTTTACTAGTATTCAAAAAAAGATTCAGTACAGTAACAGTGACAATCTAACCTCATAATCTAACATACTAAAACTGGTAGCTAATGTACCAGATCGTTTTAATCTGTTTTATTATATTTTTTGCTTGTATATGTGTCATTATTAAATATTACAAAAGAGATTCTCATTATAAAGCTTGCTGGAACTGACTGTTACTTCATGTTTTATCAGATTTCAGTAATATCAGGTAATTGTTGGTCAGAAGGTCTTTCAGTGTTCTATGGGAAGTTTCCAAATGCCACATGCTGGGGCATGAGCAACATAAGACTGGAATCTTAAAGGAGCACCTCGTCAAACATTTCATTCTAATATCAGAAATTTTATTGTCATTATATGTAAGTACAATGAAATTGTATGCAGTCTCCATCCAGTGCAAAGGGAGCAGAGCCATATTAGAGAGATTCTAACTAGTCTGCAAACATTTTTTCTATCTACAAAGATAAATGAGAATCTTCAAATAAATAAATAGGTCAGTATAAAAAGTATAAAAGGTGTGTATGTATGTATGTATGTATGTATGTATGTATGTATATGTATATCTGTGTGCAAAAAAAAGTGTTTGTCATACACTTTATAGACAAGAAATAACTTAAAGCCAAGAATTATTCACATCAAGTATTTTGATTACATCATGTATATGAATATATTATTTTGATAAGTGCAACAGCCCTGGGGAATGTTCTGTTTTATGTTTCAATATTTATATAAATGGATGCATTAAAAGAAAAAAGCAGTATCCCCCAACAATGCAAGCATTAAGCTTAAAGATGGTAAGTGGCAGTACACACTGAATAGGCTTTAAGGATTTCACCTTCAGTACATTAGTTTATCATTTTATGGGACATGGCCAAAAACAATACAATCTTCTTTTACATTTGACTGCTCCCGTTAGGGATCACCAAGGCTGATCATCTGCCTCCATCTCACCCTATCCCTTGCATCCTCTTCCCTCACACCAACCCTCTGCATGTCATCCTACATTACATCCATCAACCTTCTCTGTGGTCTTCCTCTTCTCCTCCTGCCTGGAAGCTCCATCCTCACACGCTTTTGTCCAATATATCCGCTATCCCTCCTCTGAACATGTCCAAACCATCTCAGCCTTGCCTCTCTGACGTTGTCTCCAAACTCCTCAACCTTAGCTGTCCCTCATGTACTCATTTCTAATCCTGTCCATCCTGGTCACTCCCAGGGAAAATCTCAACATCTTCAGTTCTGCCACCTCCAGCTCCACCTCCTGTCTTTTTGTCAGTGCCACCATCTCCAAACCATACATCATAGCAGGTCTCACTACCTCCTTGTAAGCCTTCCCTTTCACTCTTGCTGCTATCCTTCTGTCACAAAGCACCCCTGAAACGTCTCTCCACCCATTCTGTTCTGTTTGCACTCTCTTCTTCACCTCTCTTGTGTTTTGTTGGTTGCTTTGGATGGTTGATCCCAAGTACAGTATTTAAACTCATACATCTTCATTACCTCTACTCCTTGCATCTTCACTATTCCACCTGCCTCCCTCTCATTCACACACATGTGCCCTTCTTGCTTAAACAATGACATGGTTAAATATTCTTCTTCTTCTTCTCCTTCTTTTGGCTTCTTCATTTAGGAGTTACCACAACGGACCATTTGTCTCCAACATACCCGCTCCTTTGAATCCTCTTTTGTCACATCAACAATCTCCATGACCTCCTTCAATACATTTATGAAATTTCTCTCTGGTCTTCCTTTTTAATTCATGCCTGGCAGCTCAATCTTTAACATCCTTTTTACAGTATATCCACTATTCCTCCTCTGCACATGTTCAAACCATTTCAACCTTGCCTCTCTGACTTTATCTCCAAGCTGCTCAATCTGAGCTGTCCCACTGATGTACTCATTTTTAATCCTGTCCATCCTGGTCACTCCCAGCAAAATAAATAAATAAATAAATAAAATCTCAGCATCTTTAACTCCACCACTCACAGCTCTGCCTCCCATCTATTTGTCAATTCTCAGTGATAAGTACACTGACTTATCTCTGAATACAAGTTAAATGATCCCATGTAAAGAAAAATATATCTATAAACAATATTCATAAACATTCAAGATGGACAGAAAAAAGATTTTTGGAAATCATTGATGCCATATCCTCTAGACAGGTTATCTGCACACAGTTCAAAAGCCAACAGATGCGGTGGCATTGGGATTCACTGGTGCACATGTCATGGTTAACCTTGGCATCTGTGAAGGCATCATTAATACTAAATTATATATACAGGTTTCTGACCATTATTTTGTACATTTCTGATTAGATTTTTCTCAGAACAGGCCACCCACAGTCAGCATGTATTACAACATATGGCTTTCTGGAAAAAAATGCTAAAGTGGCCTGCCTGCTGTCCAGATCTGTCACCCACTGAAAACATTTGGGATATTGTAAAACAAAAGCAAAACAACACGCACGCACGCACGCACACACACACACACACACACACACAAGATACAAAGGATGCCTTGGACAGTTAAGCATCTGCAATCCACTAACAAGACAGAATGGAAGAAAAAAATAGCTTTCAAAACTACAGCATTTAGTAACTTCAATTCCCAAATACTTACTGTGTGTTGATGAAAAAAGAATTACTGCAAAATAGTAGTAAACCTAGTCTTGTCCTCAAAAATAAATAAATAACTTATTGGTTTCAACCTTTTGATATGGATCAGTTTAATGATTTACACATTTCATTTTGATTTTATTAAGCATTTGCATCCCTCAGTTATCCAGAAGCAACTCAGAGTAGAGCCACTGCTCCTCCACATCAAAAGGAGTCAGTTGAGGTGGTTCGAGGATCAGATCAGGATGCCTCCTGGGTGCCTCTCACTTGAGGTGTTTAGGACATGTCCCTCTGGGAGGAGACCCAGAGGAAGGCCCAGGACACGCTGGGGAGACTATGCCTCCCAGCTAGCCTGGGAATGCCTTGGTGTCGCCCTTGAAGAGCTGGAGGAGGTGGCTGGGGAGAGGAAAGTCTGGGCTTTTGGACCCCTGGAAAAGTGGTAGATAAAGGACAGACGGACGGACGGACATTTGCATCCAAACTTTTTTGGAAATGGATCGTAAAGTTTAACATTTGCTGACTATTAATATTGACACTGTGTTTGTTAATTTTTATCTTTGAAGGAAAACAATTAGCTGTGACATATTGGCAGTTGTTCTCTTTACAGTTTATGAAGTCAGATAATGAGTTAATTGTATTTTGTTCTACTTCTATTTCTTTGTTAGTGACTTCTCTGTGCTTGATCTCAAGCTAGCCTCCTTAAGATGGTCACTCAAGGTCCCAGCTGCCAACATGAGGGCAGCAGAAATGACACTCACATAAGTTTCTGATCATACCCATCGCCACTCGGATTTTCTGTGACAGGAGTGGAGAGGAAAATTGCTTTAACAGAAAAGCCAGAGAAACTAATTTATACGAGATCAAAAGCATGAAAGAGGACTTCTGTGGAGAGATGATAAGCCTTCAAGGCCAGTGCCAGAGCCCCAGGACAGTGCTCTGGTCTGAGCCACGTGGACACCTTCTCCGACCACCTGTGTCCATCATTGTCCAAGAGACAAGCCACAGGGATGCTTTAACAGGAATGCCAGAGCAACTGATAAATGGAGAGCAATGGTGAGGAGGCAGATAAACAAAACACAGTCAGAGATAAGGGGGTGGGGAGGGTGCTGCACGCTATCGTGTAAAAAGTAATTTTTGTGCACTACACTTCAAAAGCTTTAAGCTCTGTGTGTGTGTGTGTGTGTGTGTGTGTGTGTGTGTGTGTGTGTGTGTGTGTGTGTGTGTGTGTGTGCGTGTGTGTGTGTGTGTGACAGCAGCCAAGCAAGAGTGATTATTCATGATAATTCTACAGTCACAATAGTATATCATTACTTCTATTATCTCTGTTACCAAGGACATGTGATGCTGACCTTTGACCTCTCTTTAGTAATTCTTACCCCTGAACTGTAGTGTAGAACTTTCCAGGCTGGTCCTTGTGTTAAAACATAATTATGAAATGATGGCACTGTACTTTAAAGTGATTTGACTTTGTTACCTTCCTAGTGTAATCTCTGTCTGATGTCATTTTGTGCTCGTATAAGAATACCACAGGTAATTCTCCCGAGAATGTGTCATATGACCTACCTCCTGTCTCCTGTATACTCTACCCAGGTGAAAGGAACTCACCTCAAGACAAAGGGTAGCAGTGGACAACGTTCAAATCCAACTGGACCAAAATTTTATCCAATATACTTATGTTATGTGGACAAAAGTATTTGGCTGCACCTCTTAATCATTGGATTCAGGTGTTTTGTTCATTCCCATTGCCACAAGCTCTTAGCCTTGGAGTCTGCCTTTACAAACATTTGTGAAAAAATGGGTCAGGACGCCACAGTTGCAACAAGTCAGTTTAAAATTTCTTCCCTCCTAGATATTTCCACGATCAATCTTAAGTGGTATTATTGCAGAATGTAGGCATTTAGGAACCACAAAAACTAAGCCACAAAGTGGCAAACCATGTTAAAGTTACAGAGCAGGGGCACCTGGTGCTGAGGCGCATAGTGTGTAAAAGTCACTAACGCTCTGCTGATGCAGTAACTGCGCTCCAAACCTAATCTGGTATTACCGTCAGCACAAAAATGGTTCATTGGCAGCTTCATGGCACGGATTTCTATTTCCAAGCAGCCTGATGCACACTTTACATCACCAAGCACAATGTCAAGCGTTTGGTGGAGCTGTGTAAAGTAGCAGTGGAAATGTGTTCTGTGGAGTGAGGAATCACGTTTCTCTATCTCGTTATCTGGTGGACACGTTTGGGTTTGGCGTATCCCAGGAAAATGTTACCTGCCTGACTGCATTTTGCCAACAGTGAGGTTTAGTCATGCAGGGATAGTGCTACAGGGTTGGTTTTCTGGGGCTGGCCTGAGCCCCTTAGTTCCAGTGAGGGGGGGGAGCTTAATGCTTCAGTTAAATAAGATATTTTGGACAATTCTTTGCACCCAGCATTATGAGAAAAATTTAGGAGAGGCCCTTTTTTCTGTTCCAGCATGACTGTACCCAAGTACACAAAGCAAGGTCAATAAAGGTATGGTTGGATGAGCTTGGTGTGGAAGAATTTGACTGGGCCATACAGACCACTGGTCCTGACCTCAACCTCATCCAACACATTTGGGATAAACTAGAATGCAGACAGAGAGCCAAACCCTCCCATCCAACATCAGTGTCTGAAATGGTCCTCTGGATGACTGGGCAAAAATTCCTACAGACACACCCAAAATCTCATAGAAGCTTTCTCAGAAAAGTGGAAGCTGTTAAAGCTGCACAGGAAGTATTGTAGCTGGAGTTAGTCTGCTTTTTTTCCCCCTTTTTGTTTTGCTTTTTGACCTGAAGTCACATTAAAACAATATTACATCAGTTATGATTTGACTTATGACACTGTTGCAGTTTTTGTTAAGGTTTCAAATTATGACATATTTTGCTATTTCTGATAAAGCTTGTGTATCTGTATTGCCAGTTTTTCTTTAAGTGTTTTCCTATAGGGGCTGATTTGTTCTGTTTATGTTATTAAAATGTCATGCTGGATCATGAAAAGGAAACTTGAGAGTGTTTTTGAAGAAATATTTATAATTTTCTGCAGTGGCATTTACACTGATGTAGTGAATCGCAGTTTTTAATGTGTCATAGCAGATTATGACAGTGTCTGGAGGGAGTACATAAAAAGACATAAATGTCAAAATGATGGAAAATTCAGTGATTTATTATTTTCTTTGGTTTGTCCTTTTTGCTACAGTACATCTGCTGCTGGTACTCAGTCCTGAAAAGACACAGAGAGCAAGGGTGCAAGGGAAAAACAAATAAAAAAACCACACAAAGATCAGATGAGACTCTCTCCCTCACTCATCTTTTTTCATCTGTTTATGAACAGCCATCATGTGTAAATTCCAGAAGACAAAATTAAGTTGTGATAGTTTCATTAGAGGGTCACAAGACAAAAAAAATCATTCAAATTGGCAGAAACACCAAAACTTGACACTATCTTGCAATGTGACACCAACACAACCACATCCATCTTTGAGTCTACAGTTTAAAGTCAGCTACAAAAAATACTGCAGAACAGCGGTGTAAAGAGACCACTGCAGTAAGTACTCGTGTGCTGGACCAAACCCATTAGTGGCTTGCATAGTGGTGATGCTGTGACAGAAACTGTCCCACAGTCATCTAACAAAGTACTACAAACCCCCTTTGTGGTGGTTTCCACTACAGAAGGCGTCACCATACCCACATGTTGCCATGATGAAGATGAAGAAAATAATGGTGATAATAATACCGGCTACCCTGCTGGCCATGACAAAAAAGAGAACTTGGAACTAATACTAATCGGTTTCCTAATAGGTCTTATCATATATAGCAGCTAACTATAAATCTTAATCAAGGTATTTAGCTCAGTTGATTGAATCCATTAAAAACATTTAATCCACTGAAATAAAACGTAATTTAGTATTCATAATGCAGGTTTCATAACAAATTACACAAGCAGATTAATGGGGAAAGAAAGAAAGAAGAAAGAAAGAAAGAAAGAAAGAAAGAAAGAAAGAAAGAAAGAAAGAAAGAAAGAAAGAAAAAAAGAAAGAAATTTGTCACCAGTCATTAGAAAGACCTTAAATTTCCTATCGGAGAACTTAATAGAACTACTGATAATATTAAAACCACACCGAACATGACCTGTATGAAATGCCATAATTGACAAACGTCTGTGAATGGTTATTTTTAAACTGTAAGCGCTGCTATCAGAGTCGCACTATATTTCAATTAACTTATCTGACTCAGTGACAACGTACTCATAAAAGGGAGGACTGTATGATTTAAATGAATAAAAGTACTATTATCCAACTGTAGATAATTAATATTACTGAAACCCCGTCACGGATCAATTCTTTCTGCACCTTTTTTAGTTATGCAATGCTGTTTAATTTAATTTAAAAGTCACCTGACTTTGAATTGTCACTTTTATTCAACAGCTCCTAAAGTGCACATTTTATCCATTAAATGTGGTATCGCCCTGGGGTGAGAATGCATGAGCAGAGTGAGCCTAGTGGTTACCCTGATGTGTGAAAGCACAGTTAATCTCTGACTCTTGATAGAGTCCAGGTAGGATGACAAATTCTCGTCTCTCCAAACTGCACAAGTGGAGCTCAGCAGTAGAAAAATTGTTTTCTAGGAGAAAAAAAATATTTGCTTTCTACTGGAGAGCAAATGAGAAGATGAATGGCACTTTCATGTTTGAGCTTTAAACAAGCTGCAGCAAGCAGTTAGTTAACTTGGTGTTAAGATGCAAAACACATTAAAAATGTAAGCCTAAACAAAAGTACAGAGAAGTGTTGGTATGGATTTTGGTACATTTGGACTCAAACAGATCACTAATTCTTTTTTTAATTTCTTTTTTTAATTCTCTACAGGAAACCGGGGTGAAACAAAGGATCCCTTTAATCATTAACTTGCAGGGGCATTTGCATGAGATAGCACCACCCTCTCAGAAATACAATCACCCCTTGTGATCTCCTCACCCCATGACACCCCAGTGACAAAAGCCTGATTAACTCGTTAAAGATGTGTAATTTAATAATCTAATGAATATCAAGTGTATGTTTGTAAATTACCCAAACCAAGAAGCTGAGCATTATCATGAAACATATGCAAGAAGAAACTCATATGAAAGTATTCATCCTTAACAGTCCTTGCATTATGCAGAATTGTATGCTTAGATTTTTTTGTATTAATTTGTTGCCATACAAGTTCACAATCCTGAAAATAATACTGTGGTTGAGGTTCTCTCAAGAAACATTTCATGAGCCAGTCCTTCCTGCAAAAACAAAGTACACCATTTTTAATGTTATGATATTTGAGCAGGGAAGACTGAGGTGAAATGAATGGGATAAAGGGCAGCACAGCTTACCAAGGAGGTTAGAGGATCTGTCCAGGTTAGTGGGAGGTGGTGACACTGGTCAGCATCAACTCACTCTGTGGTTCTGCTTGGTGACAGGCCCTGGTAAACTGAAGTGTGATGGGTATTGGCAAACTGAATGAGGCTAAGCAATATAATTTGATCCAAAGCAAGGCCATGTAATACTAAGCTACAATGCTTAACACTCACACAACAAAGTGAAACTGCTTAACTGTGAGATTCATGATAGGCTACGGGGGACATTTTACTTAAGTAAATGTAAGACCTTAAATTAGTGTCATATTAGTACTTTTTTAAGGATCTGCTTCCTCCACCACTGGGTCTGGAGTCTACCATTATTGTATTGTACTGGCTACAAATCGTTGCAAATATAATGAACTTGCTTCAAGCTATCTGCACTTCTTTAGACAGGAATAGTTTCTGTGTCTATATTGTGATGATTTATGCATAAGCGAAAGTCTTAAAATTATAATTTTATTTTCTCAGGTAAGGTGATTCCTCATATTGATTCCTTCAGAACATTTAAAAAATATACTGTATTTTACATGATTTAGGAAAGAAAATATGATTTTAAAAAGATAATGGAATGTGTTCAGGATTTACACCCTCAAACAGGTCCCACTGTGTGAGAAAATCTGCTTTTTCCAGGCAGTAACATTTTACTGATACAACATAAGGCGTTGGCTAATTTCACTACCAGCTGATGCTCTGTGGCAGCTGTAACTGTTAGCTGGAATTAGTAGGGAAATTTGAAAGACTTGTTCATGGAAGCCACCATGCAGCCAATAAAAGAGTGAGTCACTTGCTGCAAATCTGATTGAAAAACTGTGGCTTATTAAGGAACATGCCCATCATCAGTGGGTTTTTTTTTTTGTTTTTTTTTTTAAGACTGGCATTAAAACACTTATTGATTTGCTTTATAAATAATAAAATGCCTAGAACTCAGCCCAGTATGCCTCCGCTTTAAATCTGACCCTATGTCACATTGATCTTTGACCACACAATCTCTTAAAAGGTAACATATGTTCTACCCATCATAGGTATTGATCTGACTCTCAGGGTTCTGGGGTGTGGTGGAGAGTGAGGACCCAAGATGCAGGACTCTAAACAAAAAAAGACTTTATTAAACAAAACTAGAATTCCTCCCCCGGGGATTAATAAAGCATCTGATTCTGATTCTATGGGGAAACAAGAAAACATGACAGGGCATGGCAAAAAGAACACCTAACTGTAACAGACACTGCAATACCAAGCAAAGAAAAGGCAGGGGTATAAATACACACAAAGAAGCAACAGGAAGGAGAGGGGCACAGATGGCAACCATCAGGGATAGGAAGCAAAATTAGATATAATGCACAGAACATAACTGGTTACCAAAATAGAACAGGAAGTAAGAAACCTCACAATCTCATTAACGTAACCAGATCTTCTACCCATCATAGGTATCAGACAGCAGGTGGGCTCCCCGGACGCTCCTCCACCACCCCCACCGACCGCCCTGGAACGGCAGCCCCCAGTCCCACACCCCAGGAAGCGACAAGACAACCGCAGCCCCCAAGCTCACCCCCAGCCAACCATAAAGCGTTCGGGGAGACGGGACCTCAGCTAACCACCCCCGCTAAGTAAAGGAATGATCAGTGGGGACCCTGTTTCCTCCTCTGGCTGAGGAGAGGTCTATGTCTCCGTTTCTTCCCCCCCTAGCTGAGGAGTGGCCAGGTTATCCTCCTCCCTCCCTAGTGGATGAGAGCTTCCTTTTGCCTCTCCCAGAGGAGGTCCTCGGTTTGCCTCCACCAGAGCGGTGGTCTCCACGCTGGCCGCCCGAGCGGTGGTATCCTGGCCTCTGTGTCCGGCCGCCCGAGCAGAGGTGGTCTTCTTGCCGGCCTCCATCTCATCCGCCCGAGCAGGGGCGGTCTTTCTTGCCCCTGGTCTTTTTGCCCCAACCACTTTTTCCCTTTTTTTTGGTCTCCCTGTGCCTCCTGGACCTTGGCCTTTTCCTTTTTGCCCCTC
>VUQH01060532.1:0-13351 GCA_015106775.1 Etroplus canarensis | reverse complement strand
TGATGGCTCAGGACAGTTTGGCCCTGGCTGTTTTTAAGGCCGCCCTGCCTCCTGCTTTGAAGTCCAAGTCTCTCGACTTCAGAAGAGCACGCACTTTTGCAGTCATCCACGGCTTCTGGTTGGAACGTGTTGTGATGGTCTTGGAGACGGTCACATCATCAATGCACTTCTCAATGTAGCCGGTCACTGATGCCGTGTACTCCTCCAAGTCGATAGAATCGCCGTTGGCTCCAGCCTCCCTCGTACACCGTACATCATGCTTAGGAACTTCATCTTATCAGCTTTGATTTCTAAACCAGTGAGTGACACATAGTGGCTTATGCAATCCAGGACTGTTTGTAGTTCTGAGGGGGTATTGCTCAAAACGACAATATCATCGACATAGTCCAGGTCAGTTAACCATGTGGTTGGACTGAGCTGAACACTTGCATGATTTTGGTGGGCTGGCTCCATTGTCCAGTCTATAACATAAATGAACGGCATGGGTGACAGCAGGCAACCTTGCCACAGTCCTGAGCCGATACAGACTTTTATTTTCGAGTAATAGGCCTTGATGAGGGCCAGCAGCTTGTGTGGCACACCATCGGCTTGCAAAATATGACAGAGTGACTCCATCTGGACTGAGTCAAATGCTGCTCTAAAATCAATGAAACAGGCCACAGTTCGATGCTGGAACTTAAAACGGTGTGCCAGAGCACAGCTCAGGGTCAATATTTGGTCCAAACATTCCCTTCCAGGACAGAATCCACCCTGGCTAGGTCTGATTTTGGACTCTCTTGCTGTTCTGAGGCGGCAAGTGTCGAGAATATCTTGGCGGCAACATCTATCGGGATGATTTCTCGATAGTTTTCACAGAGTGTTTTGTCACCTTTCTTATGTATCAGAAGCAGTATCAATGTACCCCAGTCTTCTGGGAGTATTTAGGTATTCCATATCAAGCAGAACAATCTGTGAAGCAGAGGAAGTATTGGTAGTAGATGAGCTTTCAAAACCTCTGCTGGAATGCCATCTTTGCCAAGAGACTTTTTATTTTTGAGTAGTTTGATTATTTCAGTTGGTTCCTTGCTACTAGATGGCTGGCAGTTTGTGATATATGGTGTTAAAAGGATGTTAACTGTGACAGGCTCCAGGTTATAAGCCGTGTGATTAAGTTGATCACTAAAGTGTTCAACCCATTGTTCGAGTTTCTTCTCATGGTCTACTATAAGTTCACCATGAGTGGTGAAAAGTACAGACTGCTGGCAATGATTGAGGTGAAGGAGTTTGGAAATATTGCCACTGTTTGAGGCCCTCTCTATATCTGAAGCCATTTCAGAGGAGTAGATCAAACGATCTGTCTTTACAAGCTGCATAGGCTGTCACCAAAGAGTGCAAAAGTTTGGTGCATTAGACATGCGGGCTTGGGTTTTTGTTTTGACAGATTGATGGTCCTCTTGGAAATCCAGTCCTTACATTGATGAAAAATGTGGCCTAATGTCATCTTGGCTGCACTTTTTACCGCCAATTTACATTATTACAGGGCAGCTACATCTCCTATTGAACGTTTATACAGGGGTCTGCACACTAATCATTATAACTTCCTGAATTTTCAGTTTTTACAGTAGCATTTACCGTTTTACTGTATTGTTAAGTTTGATTGCCTCATCTGTGTAAGCAAGAAGAAAACATTACAGTAAGAATATTGTGCATCTTAATTTCAGTAACAAAAATTACAATATTCTTGTAAACATTGTGGTTATATGTTTAAGTTTTGAAATTATATAATTAAAGTTCATAATTATTCTATCAATGTTACATTGAGAGCAGTAATAAATAATGCATATTCCAGCAGGCTTTAGAGAATGTCGGACTGACAAAAGGAAAAAAAAAACATACCACCAGTTTTTAACGAATTGCACCCTGGCGACACCAATAGAATTGTCTTTTATGTGTTACTGTTCCCTCCATTCAAATCAACTTAAATGGAAGACACGCAGTGACCTGAAATAATCAGTAACTTCCCTCAAATGCATTCAGTTGAGATTAAAATTAAGTTATTAGGAAAATAAATACTTAGGTAACATACAGATACCTAAAAACTCAACTTCACTACAGTGATGAAGTATTTGTACTTCATTACTTCCCACCTCTGCAAGTCAGAGTGTGATAGCTGGCATTTTGGGATGTTTGGAGAGGGCCATGTAAAGTGCAAAAGCAAAAGTGGAACATGTTAGTTATTCATTAATGGAATTACTTTTTCAAGTGAGCAGTGAGAGGTTTGCAAACATGACCCCACCTGGTAATATTTACACACACTCCCACTCAGATAAACCAGATTCTAAAATTGCCAGATGATCTAACCAGAAAAAAAATGAATAAATAAAGGAATAATAAAATATCTTGTATGCTCAAAGTCCCACACTCTGATTGAGTTGACTTCTCCATAATGAAAAATGTATTTTTTTAGATATCAGTCCCATTTTTTGATAGTGTTTATAGATAATTTTAGATATTACAGCAGTGACCAATGCCTATTTATAGCCACTGATTGCATGATCACTAGGGCACAATCAGGCCATGGCAGCATAGCAGACATGTATTTTTTGATTGTTCTCTTTGAGCTACTAGTTCCCTTTGATTATAGCTGGTTGATTGCTCTGGAGCGAGCACAGTCACACAGGCAGCAGCAAGCACACACAGATGAACTCCTTATACACTATAACTTCTTCAGAATATGACCTGTAATAGTCAGTGTAACTGTTTTGCAATCACTATGCATGTTGATCCTGAGTTAGGATGAAGGAATGAGTTTAGACAAGGTACAGTAGAGTCCACCGCTATTTAATCTACTTGTCTCCTAGGTTGTAATCCTCTTTCTTATACTGTGACCTCTAGTGTTTACAGCAAAAGATTGAACACAGCAATCTATTTAGATGATAAAATAACAATAATCATCTCTTCTCCTTCTGTCCCATTCTCCTGTCTGTGCCACATTCCACCATGGATCTTTGTAATTATCCCTGTGCTACAGATGGCAACATTTGAATAAATTCCTCACCAAAACCCCCAATTTTATACATATTTCCCCAGACTAGCGTAATACTCCACCTGAACATTCATAGTTACAGTAGCTGCAAAGAGTCTACCACGAAAGTGGTTTATCAAAGTAACTGGCGCTTTTCACTTTAGCCCAAGGAGGAATTGGAAGGTAACAGATGTCTGTCTGAAGGATATGTAGGTCACTGAGTTTCCTGCACTCACACTGATCCCATCAGATAAATAGGACGGTGTTTCTGTGGCCACTTTCAGTCATGATACCCTATCAGATCTGAAGCCCCATCTTACTTCCTGCGTTTGAAGAAAATTTATGTCTTTTGAGACTGGTGAAGAGGTCATGTCACTGTAATTACTGCATCATGATACCATCTGCCCCCACTTCTCCTCTAATAACAAAAGAAGCTAAACACAAGGGTTGTGCCCACCTTTTGTGCTTTGTGCCTTTAAGTAACAATTTTGAAACTGAGTATAATTTGCATAATGCACTTCTGATCAGTCTGCATGTTAACATGTATCCCTCTAAGCATCTCGTGTCATAGTAAAGTTTGTTTCTTGTTAACATGTTCCTTAGTGGCTTAATCCTCCTCAGCTGCAAGTCTGACTGTCCTCTTATTGACTTATCCCTATCCTATGCTGGTCAAAGTGCAAAGTCCAGGAAATTCATGAACCTTCAGAAAATTCCATGAAAATGTGGGGAAGTTGCACTATGTGGTTATTTACAAAGGTAGTAAAAAATACTTTATATGTTTCCTTGCAAAATCTGCACAGTCCTGACCAAAGCCAACATAAAGCATATTGTAGCCCTGACTCCAAATGTGGCCTTACTGCTCACTACCCTCTCCTTTTCTCCTGCCAGCACATGGCATACACCGCCCTTGCTGTCCATGGTGGATTATGGGAAGGCCTCGGGGCCGGTTGAATGGCTGGTTTCACTATCTGCCGGGTGTGACCCACATCTCTCTCTTTGGCTAATCCTTTTGTTCCCGCAATCGCAGAGTACCTAGTCACATCTAATCCTTTGTGCTGCTTTATTTCAGCATTAGATTTCATCTCATCCAAGCTTCTTTCTGTTGATGCCTTTCATTCCCCTCATCAGTCAGTTTAGAATGTGAGCAGAATTTCTGTTTTCTAGTTCAAAAAAAGAGGAAAAAAGGATTTCTGTTAATGTGAAGTGTCATGTTGTGAACTCATCCTGCCATAAAACCCAAAATACAACAGATTAGTGGACAAGTAGTCATCATACTACATGTTACACCAGGCTAACTCAAGGCTCATCAGTGATGTATCCTGAAACTCTCTGTGATCAACTCCACAGGTAATTCATGGATCTTAATCCCCAGACTCTTCAATATATTCAATATATTCTCAGCTCATCTCATATAATGCAATGGGAGCCAACAGTTTTTCAGGTAAATAAATTGGTTTATTCAATTTGACACATCAAATTTTATTTCTTATTGTGAAAGATCAAGAGCAGGGATAAAATATTTTTTGAATTCTTGTTTTGGCTACAGTAATCTGACTGGATTTCACATCTCTGGTGGCAATTCAGATCATGGTGTCTTTCAGGTTTAATGTTTTTTTAATGTTTTTTTAATGATACTAAAAAGAGAATAGGCCATATTTATTATCATCTCTCAATTTCTCGCACACACACTCAAAACTAAATTGGTCAGAGACCCTTAAGGCATCTGAAGTCCCCTCAACACTAACTCAGGATCTACTTTAATAAATAAAGTCTTCTGCATCCATCATGCATGAATGTATAGACACTTACAGGCAGCATGAGGAGGAAAAATAAGTACAAATTAAACAACACCATGTTGAGCTGCAGATCTATTATATAGATAATTTATGATGGTGGTGAGCTGTGCATTTCTACTGATGGAATAGCAAAAGAATAATGACAGCATGTACACTATAGCAGCACAATATATGCCAGATTCTATATAAGATCCCATTAATAAATGATAACTGACAGCTTAAAACTGAAGTAAACCCCATGTTACCCAAACCACCATAATCCCATCAAGTGTTAAGCCTACATCTTGCTCCACTGTTTGCTCTATTAAAATTAACCTCTGCTTCACTATTGATTGTTGTTTGTTTTTTAAGGGATTTCAAGGCCAGTGAGAGAATCTATGTTCACAGACCCCAAATCCCCCCCAAGTAAATGTATTAAATATACTATATATGTTTTCACATGCTCCTTCTCCTCTTAGCAGTGCAAAAACATCATGTAACACCACCATAGCTTATAGGAGCAGTAGCTGCAGTTCATTGTTTCCCGTAAAACACAGTTAAGAGACTAGTGGGAATTCTGTAAAAATACTAGTGGCAGATCATCTGATTTTATTTATTTATTTATTTATTCATTTAATTATTCATTCAATTATTTTAAATTAGTTTTTGACTTCAGAGATGAGAAAAAAAACAAACACACACACACAAATCTGGGTGCATTCAGCTTCTCCCCTTTCCCCAAGGGGTCATCACAGTAGAGGAATCCACATATGTGCTTTGGCACAAATTTTTACACCGCATTTCCTTCCTCATGCAACCCTCTGATTTATCTTGGTTTCATACTGGCACAACGAGTATATTGGGTTGCCCTAGATTGGGCTTGTGTCGCCTCGTGGATGCAAATTGGGGACCTTTCATGTGTGAGGAAAATGTGTAAAACACTACTCTATGAGTGACAGTTATACCACCCAAATCTACTTTTAGAAATGAATAATTATTTAGCAGATTTTACCAGCAGATCATTAACTAATTATGTTAACACTGATTTACCTGAAGGCAATATATGTGGAAAATACTAAAAGAGTAAAAGGTTACAGCTACCAGCATTTTTCTTATGTTGTAGTATAGAGCCAAAAGGCTATAAAAAATGAGGAGCATTTTGTGTTGTTGCTTCCTATCTTACATACTGTAGACAAGAATGAAGCAAAGCTTTGAATTATGTTTTATTTGAAAGAGGGAATGCCTTCAGGATGAGGATGAACCAATGTGTTTGGCGGGGGGTTAGTTTACCCAAATCTAATACAGAGCGAAACCACAAGCACAGGAACAGACAGGAACAGAGCAGCTTTCACACACAAGGAAAAACACTTCACAGTAAACCTTTGTTTTTTGGGGTTTTTTGCTTTCCTTGTACTCTGTAGCATTATAAAATAACATACAATATATGGAATGCATTCCGGTCCAGAGTAAAGCAGTTACAGTAAGCCAGGCAATGTGTGAAATTTACAATAGCATTTAAACATGTTGGAAGTGTTTCAATAAGAGATCGCCATGTATGTCTAAACTCAGATCTACACGGTCTTTTATAGAATACTGTGATTGGGGGATTGCTTTATGGACCATGAATTTTTAAAGTTGCTACTTACATATCAGTTTTAAAATTCATAATTTCAATCAGTTTAAAGTTACAGTATTTTCTGATTTCCATAATTCCAGCTCTCAAGTGAAAACCTTTGCATCTGCTGAGTAAGCAAAAGAAAAATCTTTAAATCTTTCATGTCATGTGAGGACAGTTGCAGCAAAGGATTCATCCATGTGCAGAGCAATTACTGATAACCAGTTTTCAGTCTGCATAATTGTACCCAGCACTGTCCAGTGTACCATGCATAAAAGGGAACTTTATCATTTAACATGTAAAATGCAATCAAAACACATTTAATACTAACAGCTAGGGCATAAATACCTCATTAAGTATTGTACTAATTGCCCATCTCAGCAAACTCTGCAGTTACTTTCAACACCTTTTATTTCCTTTTTGTTACTACAAAGAGATTGGCTGAGCAAGATCTAGTTTACAGTATGCCACTTTCAGTGTTTACACTTTGTTCTTAACATGTTAAAGTCTTATTTTAATTCAACTTGCACCTGACCCACTATTCTTAATAGCAACTTGCAAAACATGGGGAACCATTGTGAAACTCAGTTTAAACCATGTACACTATCTGGACAAAAGTATTGGACCACATATTTTAATCATCAAATTCAGATGTTCCATTAAGTCCCATTGCCACAGGTGTATAAAATCAAGTCTGCTTTTAAAACATTTGTGAAACAGTGGGTCCTTCTAAAGAGCTCATTGAATTCCAGTGTGATACTGTAATAGGCTGCCACAGGTGCAACAAGTCAGTTCGTGAAATTCCTTTCCCCCTAGATATTCCGTGATCAACTGTAAGTGGTATTATTGTAAAATGAAAGCTTTCAGGAACCACAGCAACTCAGCCATAAAGTTACAGAGTGCTGAGGTGGGAAGTACAAAAGCATTGCCAGTGCTCTCCTGACTCAGTAATTGCAGTGTTTCAAGCCTCCGCTGGCATTAACATCAACATAAAAACTGTGTGCCAGTAGCTTCATGGCATGGGTTTCTCTGGCCGAGCAGTTGCATGCACGCCTTTCAACAGCAAGCACAATGCACAGTGTTGAATGAAGTGGAGTAAAGCACACCACCACTGGACTCTGGAGCAGTGGAAACATGTTCTGTGGAGTGGTGAATCACATTTATCATATCCATAAAGGCATAGTTGAATGATTTTTGTTTGGAAGAAGTTGACTTTCTGAATGCACAGAACCCTGACCTCAACCTCATCCAACACCTTTAGTGTGGACTAGAATGGAGATTATAAGTCATATCCTCTCATCCAACATAAGTGTCTCACCTCACAAATGCTCTTCTGGATGGATGGACAAAAATTCAACATACACGCTCCAAAATCTTGTAGAAAGTCTTCCCGGAAGAGTGGAAGCTGTTATTTCTGCAAAGGTGGGACCAACTCCATATTAATATCTATGGATTCAGAATGGGATGTCATAAAAGCTCTGTGTAATGTGTCGGTGGCTCAGTACATTTATAGTACATATAGTGTATTATGAAGTTGAAGTTGATTGAAAAATTCTCATTAAATCAAAATATTTTCACCTACAAAGCCCAACAGAAGCCTTAAAATGAACATGTGGACTGTTGGCAGTGAGAAAAAGGTTATGGTTTCTCCGCATGTGTATGCACCCATGCTCTTGTTTTCTGCTTCTCACACACACTTGCTCAAAGGCAAAACTTGGCAGCCAGACACTGCAAATGTTCAACAAATCACTGTCCAGCCTGCAGTAGGTCTGTATGCATCATGTCTAAGCATTCAGACGACAGCTTTGAATTGCTTATTGTGCAGTTTCTCTGGAATGATCTGCTTGCACATGCAAGCTGCAATTTCGGTGTAGCAGCAGCTGACTAGGGAAACTGTGGAAATAATTGTCTGTCATTCCTCGTTGGCTGCTTTGACGTCTGCTCAATCCCTTTGCAGGGCACTAACAGAGTTGTTTGAAGTCTTTGTCAGCATGTTAGGACGAGGCATGGCGTAAACGTGCTATACATGCTAGTACACATCTGTGGTGAAGCCCATGATCCACAGATTGTTACACTTGTTATTGGGAAGATGTGAGGTTGGATGGAAGAGCATGTTGAGAATAAAAGCTACAGGTCTGACCCCAGCAAATGGACAAGACAGCTTCTGAAAGGATTTTTTTTTTCTCGAAATCATCTTGCTTTCTTTTTGAGACAGGCCAAACACCCAGACAATAGCAAGCTCTGGTGTCCATCCAAGCATCTGTTACCATTTAAAGTGTGAAAGCCAGTGCTTGATGTTGCACACAGTAGCGGTGGTGAATGCCTATATTTTAAGTGCAGATGTGCATGAGACTCTGTATGTATATGCTGTAGGATGCTTTATATTTTTGTTGGTTTGTTCCAAGATTTCCCCCCAACATCGTATTGTTTGATTTGAGTTATATCTGTAACATTAATCAAAAACTGAAGCAAATAAAATTGCCTGAGAGCTCACTATCGACCCTAATGATCAATGTGTCTGGTGTTTATTCAAGCATGTTTTTTTAAACATTTATTTCTGTTGTGCTTCCAATCAAAGCTGTAGAAAGATGGAAACCTTTAAATAACTGTAATCAACTTTTCATCCATTTTGCTCTTGTCAGAGTGGAACTATTGTTCATGAAATAAATGCATGGTGTATAAAACACAAGAGAAGATGTGAGTTTTCCTCAGTCACGTTGCTTAGTTGGAAATTTTTTTTTAAAAAGTACCACATTTGGATGCATGGTGAAAGACGGTGGTGGTTTTGTATCTAGGGTATCTGCTTTTGTACTACCTGCACAATTTTAATTGCTTTCCAGAGTTCAACTAGAAGGTTCAGCAAGTGGGACATAATCCATGGTGAAGCTTTCCATCGTGTTATCTGCTAGTGTCAAATCTCACCTAACGAGGGGGGACAATCATCAGGGAAAATGTTCCATTTTGCCCACTCAAGTGTCACTAAGTGATGGATGCCTCCAGAGTAAGTCTGGCTACAGTCATGAAGCTGCCTGTAGGGTGAATGTGAAAAGCACCAAAAATTTTAGCACTGCTTTTCTCGGGCAAAGTAGAGATGCTATGTGAGGTCACAAAGTTGTAAATACATCCCAGAGAGAGTGAGACCATAGAGACCTGGGTCCAGGCGCACATCAGATATGCTGCCCTTTCCTTGCTCTGGAGTGAACAGGAACAAAGGCGCTACAACTAAGTGAGAACTGGAGAAGGGCAAGCAGTGGACCTACTGCTATAGTGAGCTGTAGTATTTTCCATCCATGCAATGTAGAGATATAGATATATTTGTCTTGTCTTGGTAGCTGTTTTGTGCCTGTATTGACTTCCCCCCTGCCAAAATGTTGTACCCTGCCTCTGAAGTGGAAGCGTGAACAGTTATCACAATCAGCGCAAATGTCACCTAGCATCATCTCAAACTTGTTAAATGCTTATTACATCTTGTCTGAGTCACAGCATACCATATGGCAAGTGATAAGATTTAGAGAAAAAAAAAATCTTATCTGAGCGTCACTGCAGACTCCCTGAAAAAGTACAATGGAATAAAGCGATGATTTTGAACAGATGTGCACATCAAAATTTGATTTATTGAGCTTGGAAATGCGACTGGCATTCTCTGCTATCTAGACTGCTGGTGTTCATACTGATCTTTGTGCACGGTGGATAATATTTGTCTTTAGAAGGGATGAATGCAAGCCTGGATAAGTGAGTCTGCTGAATAAATGATGTTTATAATCACAGCCCTCGGTGTCAACTAATGTGCCTGGGGAGAAGGGGGTTGGGGAGTGGTGTTGAGTTCCTCATTTGTCCGAGCAAGCCCCTCCAAGGCAGAGGATAATGTGCATTTAAACTGCTGCACGGGTGGGTAATGGGATTGTGAACACGCTGGTCTCTTGCTGGATAAGCGGCTCTGATAGTGCCACTGACCTCCTTCCCAATAGCTGGGATGGGGGATAACAGCATGGGCTCATTTTGTTTGTGCGAGTTTAGGGTGAAGGCATCATGTATGAGATAAATGGCAAACGGTAGGTCTGCAGGTGGGAGGAGTAAACCTTTCCACTACCAGAAAATAAATATAAATAAGGGAGGTCAGTTCAGGAATTAAAATGCCAAAGGAGTCAGTTTACATTTTTGCAACATTTAACTTCAGTTCATAGAGAGTCCTTACCCTGGCACATAAAGAAAGGAGAACAAGTGACGTGAAAACCAAGCATTTTATTCTGAAACTGTGTGATCCCATTTTAAACACTGTTTCTACACTGATTAATATTAAATCGCTTGTGTTCTCTCTGTTGGGTAATTTCAGCATGTGACCACTGTTCCTTTTTCTGAACGTAGCTTGTCTCAGGCAGTGTTGCAATGATTTTCCAGACAGTTCTTTTTAGCGAATTGAGTAATTCTGACTTTTTTTTCCCCCTTTTTGATGTCAGCACAGGATTTGTCCACTTTAGCACTCAGTTGGTTGCCCCATGTTCTTTAGAAAACTTGCATGTCAAACTGCTGCTTGCAAAACCTATTCAGCAACTGACATATCATTAATTAGCATTTAACTAAATATAATGCACTTAGCAAATGTGATGAATTCCAACTTTTAAGTCTTTTTTCTTTAACTTAAAATGTCAAAGTGAAATGAAAATCAGTGCAAATGCAGCAAACAGTGTAAATTTATCTAATTTTATTCAAATCCCTATCATCAAATTCTGTCCTGTGTGTTTTCATTTCAGCAGGAAAAAGGTTCCCGAGGCACACTTTTAAAGAGGAATCGTTCGAAATGTGTGGGAGGATGTGAAAATATTAGCTTAACTACCCAATTAAAGAATTGTGTGGACCTGTGCAGATTTGAGCAGAAAAGTAAAAATAATGACAAATGATTAAAATAGAGAAGTACTGGTCAAAAGTGTCGGGGGGGACTGTAGCAGGACAGGCTGACAGATGAAATCAGGCAGGGGTCACCGTGGATTGATGTTTGCAGAAGGTATTCTGATCTGCAGTGAGAGTAGTAGCTGGTGGAAGAGAGCCTGGAGAGGTGGAGATATGCACTGAAGAGATGAGAAGTGAAAGTCAGTAGAAGCAAAAAAGAATACATGTGTGGGTGTGAATGAGAGTGAGGCAGATGAAATGGTGACGATATCAGGAGTAGAGGTAGTGAAAGTGGATGACTTTAAATACCTGGGATCAACCATCCAAAGCAATGCAGAGTGCACTAGAGAGGTGAAGAAGGGAGTACAGGCAGGGTGGAGTGGGTGGAGAAAGACAGCAGCAAGAGTGAAAGAGAAGGTTTACAAGACGGTTGCGAGACCTGTTAAGATGTATGATTTGGAGACAGTGGAACTAGCAAAAGACAGGAGGCAGAACTGGAGGTGGCAGAGCGAAGACGAGAGATTTTTGCTGGGAGTGACCAGAATGAACGGGATTAGAAATGAGTATATCAGAAGGACAACTCAGGTTGATTGTTTTGAAGACAAAGTCAGAGGCGAGGTTTAGATGGTTTGGACAGTATCAACAAACAACTCAACTGCAGAACAAAATGAATAGCTTCTGTAGCTAGTAATCAAAAGTAGTAGTTGGGTGGATTAAGTAGAAATTGAAAAGTTATGGATAAACAATTGTGACAGCTCATTAACCATAACTCATAAATGGTGTAAAATAATTCTGAATAAATATAAGTTTAGAATATGAAGCCTATCTGTGAATCTGTCCAAAGACATGAAAGATTCACCTGAATTTGTGCCTCTGCATTAAATTGGCTGTGTAGATACACTGAAACTGCAAACCCTTGTGAAACCCAATGCTGTAACCTGACATGCATCTAACTAGAAATGTATAACTTAATTTATACCTCTGTGGTAAGTCTCTATAGAGCCTATGCAAGGGACCAACAGTGTAGCAAGCATTGTGCCGTATGTGTCAACCCAATATGCAGCTACATTTCTAGAGAGGAGCATGTCATGTTACACCATAGGGTACAGTGTAGGGTTTCAGGAGGGTCTGCAGCTACAGTGTACCTACGCCGTTGATTCAACACAGAAGTATAAATCCACCGTAACTACACATCAAGCTGACTGCAACAACTGATTGGCCTGTTTGATATGGTTGAGTCGTACTTAGCATTTCCAGCTACTACTTCTCCTTTTTCCAAATCAACTGAAACAGAATGGACCAACTTTGAGAAACTTCACTGCCAACGAATGTTTTGGTGGCAAAACTGAAGCACAATGGATGCACACAGTACAAGTATATACGTTGGAAAGGAATCAGCCAATTGTGTTGGCTACACCATTGTCCAGCTTAATTTCTACCATTGCATAGAAAATATGAAGTGCCTAGAATGTAACCTACACAAGTGGCCAACGCCATTGCCAGCATTTATATTTGTGCTGTGTGCTTTCATTGCTCTGCAATTTTACTACCTTTGCTGTTGTGGGCTGCATCAATGTGAGGTGCGGTTACATTTCAACAGAACTGCTTGTCAGGTTATGGCATATGTACAGTGTAGGGTTTCATAAGGGTATGGGTTACAAGATACATACACTGTTAATTTAACGCAGAAGCACAAATCCACTCCACATAGATTCCTCCCAGAACTCTAAAGAACTGAAGGGTTTTTTTTGCCTTGTGTACTTTTTCTGCATTGTAGGGTGTCCTTGGCATTGTTTACATTGTTTTGCATTGTTGCAACTGTTGCACATGTTGCACACATTGCACTTTATTTATTTATTTATCTCTTTTTTAAAAAAATCTTTTAAACTTAAATTTTTCTAACTGTAGAAATAAAAACTAGTCCTGTCTCTGTCACATGTCATATGTTTACATGTTTATATGTTGCACCAGGTCCTGGAGAAACGTTATTTCATTTCACTATGTTCTGCACCAGCTATATGTAGTCGAAATGACAATAAAGCTCTTGAATCTTGAATCTTGAATCTCCCG